>JAADXH010001566.1:0-10431 GCA_023337595.1 Globisporangium camurandrum | reverse complement strand
TTACCGCGCCGTCCCATTCTTTTCATACTCTGTCAAAAATGATATTCTGAACGTGTGATGTTTTGGTAGCGATCCATCAGCTCACATTTTGGGTGCTGATAAAGCTCTGTTTTGCGCATCGTTTGAAGGCAACGAAAGTTTTCTAACGTAATTTTTGGCCATTTTATTCATAAAAATCAAGTTTCCGTATAATTATAAGGTGCACTGTATATATATGTACGATACATACACATGTCTGTAGTTTCCTACCATCCTTTCAAAAAGTCTTACACAAGCACTTTGCAAAGAATAGCATATTTGCAACCATTTACTTCCTCGTTCCAAAGGTATATCAACAAAAACAGCATTTTCATTTGTGAGAAGAATAATAATGGGCCAATTAACTCGAAATATCGTGTGTGTGTCCGTTAAGCGATTACGCAGCTGTAAAATTAATTAAGGCGGCTTTCCTCGAACGCCTACTTCGCTGCTAAGTAACTCGCAACGTTAGTTTAGTTTACGATCCAGATGTCGTCTTAATCCGAGCATTTTTCGAGAAAAAACATTCTCTTTATTGCAATAACATAACCAATACGTCTTCTGATATATTTCCACTTTCGATATTTTTGAATAGGAAATGTATCACTTGGAAGACGCTAGCAGACGCGAGGAAGACGATTGCCTTCCTGTCGACATAATGTACCAATGAATACACAATGTGATGCATAATACAGCATATTGTTGGACTTTTGACACCATACATTCGAATTGTCCGTCTTCCTGACGTCTCAAGACATCCAGGAAGACGCACAATAAGATATCCAGGAAGTCAACTTAATACAACCACGTATTCTAACAGCAATCTACAAGAAATCTATTACATGAAGAATTTGTTCTAAACGACACCCAAATACATCCTCGTTCCTTCTACTGTCCCGTCTACATTTCGCCACTCCCGCAGCACTCTCACATCCGCACATCCTCTACACAACGACGTCACTAATCAGACTGCTGTCGACTCAGACGCGGCGCTGCTGGCGTCGAATACCGTCGCACGCGATGCAGCGGCGGGCGGTTCGTCGTTGCATCGCCACCACTCGTAGGCGGCATCGCGTCATTATTCGAGCTACTGCTCGCACCTCCAATGTCGTCGTTCGTGCCACCCGAGTGACCGCGGTAGTACGCACGCGGCGGCTGCTGCTGAGGCGACGACGTTGACGTCGTGTCTGGACGATTGCTGCGACCAATGCCAGCAGGCGTCGACGTCGATGTCGTCGCCGTCGCTGCTACGAGCGAAATCGGCAGCGCAGGCTGCGACGCAGACCCCGCGCGTCGCCGCAGCGCAAACGAGTGGCGCGCATTCGCAAAGATGTTGCCGGTCGAGTGGAGACGACTGCGGCCGCCAGCGCTAGTCGCAGCCGCAGCGCCAGTCGCAGTCCCACCACCGCCGCCACTGGCGTTCAACGACCCGCTGCTGTGGCCACTGCTCGCGTGCAGCGCCTGCGCAACTGCGTCGGCGTCCGGCAAACCATGGAACGCCATCGACCCGCGGCTCGCGTGGCGCTCAAACACAGCACGCGCGTCGTGGTGGCTGTTACTGCTTGCGTTGTTGAACCGCTCGGTTGCCATGAACGACTCGACCATGACGCTCTCTGCATCATAACTGAATGCACTGCCACGCGAGATCGATCGACGCAACCCAAGCGGTCGGTTGTGTGATTGCTGGGGTGGCTGCTGGGGTGATTGCTGCATGCGCGGCCATGTCGCCATGACGTGCAAGCCCGAGCCACTGCCACCGACTGAGGCGTACTTGAGTGCATCGTTGATACTCGCACGCGTCGTGCGTGTCGTCAGCGCTGGTGCCGAGCCACCACCACCCAGGGACGGCCGCGGCATCGCCTGCTCACACACAGCGCTGCCACTGTCCGACGTCTGGTCGCGCGTGTCGCATGGCATGCGCTCGGCTGGTGGGAACGCCAGCAGTTGATCCGCAAACTTGAGCAACTTGAACGCATGCACCTCCTGCGCCAAGTGTTTGTACGACGGCCGAAATGCGCGAATGTACCCTTTCCAGAGCACGTCGCGCGACAATGCAGTAAACGTCAACAGCGGCACCAACAACCAAAACACCTGCGTCCCAAACGAATGCGCAAACACGCCGTTCCAGTACGCAGAGCTCACAGAGTTTCCACTCGAGATCACAGCGGCTGTCACGACCCACAGCGACGCGGAGATCGCATACACAACTAAATGCAGTCGCCACCACATCTGTTGGTGCAGGCACAGCTTCAACGTCACGACCAACAACACGATCGAGAATGCCGTGCACCCGTAGACCCACATCGTCGGCGTGTCGCCCTTCGATCCTAGATACCGCATGCCAAACAGCGTTCCAAATGAAATCACCAACGATTCCCACACACAACTCGAGATCCACGCCCAGACGATCTTCGTATTAAAGTGCTGGTTCTCTTGTCCAATCCGGTAGAGCAGAGGGTACCCCAACGCCAAGTGCGCAGGGACGTCCTGTTCAAACGTACTCACCAACACAATCGGCAACGCGGTAAAGAACAAGTTGTAACCCTGCAAGCCCCACTCGAGAAAGAACTTTTGCCCCGAAAAGCCAGTGAAGATCATGTACCAAAACTGCGTCAAGTTCATCATGACGTTCTTGTAAAAGATATACAGAATCAATTTGCCCATTCGGACGTAATTCCAGCGACCGTGGACCAACAGCAACCGCCCCAAGAACTTGAATTGTGCAATCGCATAGTCCGACGAGTTCGCTGCTTGCATCCCTTCTTGGCCGCTGATCCCGACACCAACGTGCGCAGCTTGGATCATCGAGACGTCGTTTGCACCGTCGCCAATTGCCAACGTCCGTACGTCCGGGTTATGGTCCCGCACGAGCCGCACGAGCTGCGCTTTCTGTGCCGGGGAGACACGACACGCAATCACAGCAACGCACTGCTCTGCGACTTGCAAGAGGAGATCTGGACACTCGTCGAGCGCAACTTCGAGGGTCTCACCGTCGATCACGAGCGCTAGTTCGTTTAAATTCATTGTATTAATGTGCGCAATGCTCTCGAGGCGCGTCAACCGGCGCGTATCGTCCGTTGCAGTCGGTGTCAACGCGTCGCTCACCGCTGTCGCACGTTGCCACGGCCAGCGCTTCGTTTTTGCTGGCGCTTCGTCCACCGCCTCGTCGCTATGCGTCGCAGCAGCAGCAGCGGCAGCAGCTGCGGTCGTATTCGTCTGGATGGTAACATACCGCTGTAATTCGTCTGTAATCGCGCGAATATCCGGATGCGTATCGGCCGAAATCACGATCCGTTCGACGTCGTTTGTCAATAGGCGACACGCAAACCCAATGTTGATCGCAGTCTCCTCTTTATCGCCCGTGAGCATCCAGATCTTGATCGACGCTTGACGCAATCGATGGATCGTATCCGGCACATCCGCTTGAAGCCGGTCCTCAATCGCAGTCGCCCCCAAGATCTCGAGATCGACCTCCAGCGCGTCCATGAGTCGATCAATCGCATTCACTTCGCCCAACCGACGCAATTCGATCTGCTTCATGTCGTTGATCGCAGCGCGGTATTCCAACACCCACTGATCAAATTTTGCGGTTTCAATCTCTGTCGACGCAATCACCAACGTCCGCAAGCCTTCAGATGCAAACGTCTCCATGTCGTCCAACGTCTGCTGCCGCACGCGCAGCGTCTCTGGATCTGAAGTCGCGCGCAAACGCTCGTACATGACGGTATCTGCGCCTTTACACAGCAACTGCACGCGGCCGCTCGGCAGTCGCACGACGACCGACATGCGCTTGCGCGTACTGTTGAACTCGAGCACTTCCAACACATCGTACGTCGTCGTTTTGTTCGCCGCGTTCGGCTGCGTCGAGTCGTCGCTTGTCGTCACCTCTTCCAAGCACGAGAAGCGCTCGATAACCGCTTTCCCAGGCGTCCGTGCGATAAATTTGTACCCAAAACACGCAGCAGCTGCCACGAGCGCCTGTTCGTCCGGCGACGACGCACTCAATCGCAATCGCCCGTCGGCGGTGCGCTCTGGCATGACCGTATGGCAGATCCCCAAGTGCGCAAAGAACGCCTGAATGCACGCTGCGTCGTTCGAATCCACGTCGCGCATTGCATCAAACAGCGCATCGTCCTGGTAATTCACAAACGGTGCGCAAACGACGCGGTCCGTACATGTCGCAGGCGTCGCTTTGTCGTCGCTTTCTGCCTCTTGGCCCGCATCGCACTCCTGCATCCGGCGTTTCTTCGCCGCGAGACCAACTTCTGTCTCGCCCATCCCGTACGCACGTCCGTTGATCGAACATTTGCGGAATTCCATCACGTTGCACGTCAACGTGCCGGTCTTGTCACTAAAGATATAGTCGATCTGGCCCAATTCTTCATTCAGCGACATTGTTCGGACGCTACACGGCGTATCCGACTCGGCGTGGTACATCTCAAGGTCGTTGTTCATAAAGAACGCTTGGAGAAACTTGACGCTCGTCATACTCACGTACAACGACAC
Source organism: Globisporangium camurandrum (assembly GCA_023337595.1). Lineage (NCBI taxonomy): Eukaryota > Oomycota > Peronosporomycetes > Pythiales > Pythiaceae > Globisporangium > Globisporangium camurandrum. The sequence goes on along the minus strand of JAADXH010001566.1, from coordinate 5,907 downwards.
GGGAATGAATGAGTTCAATAGTAAAAAATAATAGAGAACCTGGATCACAAAGTTCCCAACTGGCGCTTTCACAGCCGTCGCCTCTCGATCGAACAGATACCACGCGCCGTCGCCATAGTTCTTGCTCAGATTGCTCGCATTCCAGATATTGGAGGCCGTGGCGCCAGTCAGACACAACAGGATCATCAATACACAAATGTACAAAATCTGTTGGTTCAAGCGACGTTCCATGTTGCTCCATTTCAATGGCGTATTCGAAGAAGCCATCATGATCTTTGTATCGGCGCCAGTATTGACGACCAAGCCATAGATAAACTCCGTGTTCCGGAGCGTCGAGCCTCTCAACACAATCGAATTTGTTGTAATCGGTTCTTTTTGGGACTCGGAAGCCGATCCCGAATCAGATGCCAACGTCAACGACCCGTGGAACCGATGGATCGCATTGTTTGGTGTCTCACACACGACGACGCCGTGGACGGTTGCAACGTCTGCATCTGTTAACAACGTCGTGTACGTCGCTTCGATCCCCTGGCGCAATTTCAAGTTTGTCTCGCCGTCCAACGATTTTGTCTCGACGTAGCAAATGCCAACGGGATTCGCTGGATCCGGTTCACTTGCTGCTAAAATCACGAGGTCGGCAGGCACGGCTTCACGATTCTGGAGCTTCACGACGTCGCCGACGACCAATTCCGACCATTTCGCCGCTTCAAACGTCTTGGAGGATGCACTAAACTTGCGACACGGCAATTCGTTCGCAATGTGGTCCGCCTGGTGGCGTTTATAGTCCTCCAAACATGCAAAGAACATGTCGATCAACACGATGATCGTCAGTGCTGGCAACGACGCGGGGAACCCACCCGTGTTGCTGATGGGTTTGATCGTCTGCATGACCGAGATCACGAGAAAGTACGCGTTTGCGAGCTTACTGAACTCATAAAAGAGCAATTTCGGCAAAAAGTTGTACAAAGTAAAGCGCGACGTCACGACGCGGTTGCTGCAGTAGAGGAGCGCAGCATTTGCGTCCGGATCGTTCAAATACACAAACCGATACGCTTCTTCCTCGGAATCTGATTCTGATCCAGAATCCGAATTATCACAGATTGGCGTTTCGGTGGTTTTTGGATGCGCAGCTGGTAATTCAGTCACATCGTCGTCGTCGTCGTCGCGTTCGTCGAGGCTCGTGCGCGCTTCGCGGATCTGTGCGAGCGGGAGCTTGTAGTCGCTGCTGCCGCCCGTGTTCGAGCCAACCGCACTAGGGCTGTCGAGCACGAGCTCGTCGACAAACTCGCGCTCGAATGCACGACCGAACGAATGGTCCGTATCAACGTCGGAGTGGACGATCGCTGCTGCTGCTGGCTTCTCTTTCTTACTGAATGGGCTCTTGAGCGCAAATGCATTGCTGCTGGGGTCAGAATTGGTGGAGGATGATACACCGAGAAATGGTGACGATGCGGTTGCAGCTGCCGACGAGCGCGGCGACGTCGTAAACAGGCGGTAGCCACTCACGGGTGTTCCCGTGCCGTCAGTGTCTTCGGTGACGTCGTCGGTCGCATTGCTGTTGTTGCTGCTGCCGCGTGGTCGACCGCTGTGATGCATCGTGGCGACTGCGTGACGTGCTCACACGATGACAGACGAATACGTGTGATGGGGGTAGCGACTCGTGAGTTGATGCGTGCTGCTGTGGTTACGTGCTTTTCTGCCTCGCACTCGTTCACTAGACGAAGGAGGCTGGCGAGGTGGTATGTCGCGTGTGCGCGCTGCTGCAGCGGTCGTATGAACGCGGACGAAGCTGGTCAAAGCAGCGGTGCTCGTGTGCGTGTGTGTGTGCGTGTGTCTATGTATGGGGTTTGTAGGAATGGACTGTCGCCAATGTCGCTGATCGTCGGTCGTTGTCAATTTTGTCTATGATGTGTACCACATCATTCGCAGCCATGTGGTAGCTTGTACTTGGTGTATGTATGCAAATGTCGATTTCGAGCCAGTGGTGGCTGCTTCCAAGAACCGGATGTTGTCACAACATAAATGTGCAATTTGATTTTGTACCCCAAATAGCAAAATGTCACACATTGTGAATTGCGGTACGTCGTTGCGAACTCACGGAAAGAGTCTCAATTGGTTGACTGTACATAGAGTGCAATGAAGCGTTTGAGATCAATCGTGCAGCTGGTGGTGCTATAGCACTGCTTTAGTGTTGGAGCGAACTATCGTTACGGCATACTCTGTGGTTGCGATAGCTACTTGATATATAGATATGGCTGCGTTGCTCTCACCAAAATGGCTAGTTTGCCCATCATCTCTTTGCACACCTGCAATTTGAGACGCGCCACAATCGACCTGGGTGCATAATTTCCTTACATTATGATATTATAAACCTCGATATTGATTGACAAACACACACTCCTAAATATATACGCGCAGTTCAGACATCACAAACTTAGAAACTGGAACAGCACTCATACAGGCAATATTCATTTTCAGCGATAAAATATCTTATATTCATCATTACATAACACACCTTGAGAAGAGTAATTAACTATGCTACTCGAAAGAGATAGATATCTTCATTTGTGTACTCTCTCTACACATGTAATCCTCCAATTATATCGAATTAATGTTATTTCTCATTCGTAGGTTGTTTCATGGTCGTGTTCTTCAGAGATCAGATTTTACCTTTCTTGTTCGATCATCTCTATTTAGTAGCCCATAAACTGTAGTGTCCACAGTAGTTTGTAAGCAAATATCATCAAAACAACATCAGGTATTGTGGGTGAGTGAGTGTGCAGTATGAATAGTGTATGAAATGGCATCCGGCTCACCCATCTATTTCGGCATAGCACTACGAATTCGGCTAAATTTAATAGAACCTAATCACACAAGACGAACTTAGCAGCGCAGTACATTATTATTTTCGATGCATATAGGTCAATATGTTGAAATGATGCTGTGTATATCTTTACAATTAAACGCACCGAATTTACCAATACAATCGATCGTTGAGTTAAATATTACAGCCAAATTTTGACAAAGAACTATTCATTTATTGAACCCAAATAGGTGGCTTCTGCTCCAAAAGATGTCAACGTGTTTTGTAAAATAAGTGGTAGATTCGCACCTATGAAATGGTTAAATGACGAAAACAATTTATGACATTGTATGATTTCGTGACCCTGGCATCGCCTAACTCACTAAATGACGAAGAACTACGAGACTAGATTTCAAACACTAGCAAAATGAGGAAAAGCCTAAAGAAGGTTAGGTAAAAATATTTTAACTCAGCCACGTTTGTATAGCAAACATTGTGATAACAAAGTAGTTATACTTGTGATGCATACGATATACATGACTATAAAAGATTCACCGACCCATGAAGATTTGTTCGACCAAATATCGTATCCTAACATAAACAAATCAATGTCATTCATATAGATGGTACGCTATTGCTTTTCACATATTGTCTACAACACATTCATAACTTACGTTGTGATACTCGTGTTGGAAAATCATGCACGAACCGTAGAAGAAAGAACAAGTTATCATAGATACACATTTGCATACTCAAGCTCATCAATTGAAACGAGAAGACTTAACGAAATTCAGATAATCTACAGTTTCATTTAGAGTGCCTCCCTATGTGCAATCTATATAAGTGAATAGCTTGTTTGTAGTGATCCAATTGCGTTGTTTAGGGCAAAATATCGAGCAAATTTTTGTTGTATAACAATAGGCATCCAATATATCCTTTTCACAACTTGATGGCGCTTGTCCGACATTCATTGTGCGTTGTCTGAATTTAACAGAGTAATTGGTGAATGTGACCGTGTGAAGATGCAAATACTTGTGATGTATATACTATCGTGACGACAAATACACACCGAACGATGAAGATATGAGCGATTTAAATCACATCACATATATACATATCACTTGTCATCGGCACTGAAGACACTCACTTGCTTTTCACTGATCGCATACAAACAATAAACACCGACGTTGTGATAGTTGGGACGGCAACAATTGCACAAAATGCATATTCACGAAAATCAATAACACTCATCAATCATATGTTGACGATATTGCCATGGTCACTACCTATTCGACGTCGCGTCTTGTTACACAAAATCTTGATCATGTAGCGTCAGTCGACACTACTATATTAGTATGCTTTATTGTGAACTGACTCTCGACACAGTATTATACACGTGAGGATATCACTTTACAATCAATAAATCGATAAAATCGTCTTTTGTAGCTACGACAGAACTTTTTCATCACAGCTCTTGAGTTACTTCCTGTAGTCTTGCGTTCCTTTCTTGACAAATCTGAAAGCTGCAGTAGCGCATTCTTTCTTTTATCCTTTTTCCTCGCGCTTGTTTGGTTAAATGTCGCTATTCACTATTTAAGCCATTACCGTCATTAAAAGCTTGACGTTCTGCGTAGTAAGATATTACTTTCTTCGACAATGACTCATAGTATAGGCATCACAATTTGACAGTGTCGTCTAAGTTATATATCCATTTTAAAGTGTACAATGAATGCATGCATTGGTATCCTGATAAGACATTACATGCACCTCAAACTTGCTCAAGGATACCTGCACCGTTAGTCTCGCACATGTATCAGCACCAATGACGTAATCAAACTAAACACATTTACTAAACGATATGCGATGAGGTTACATAATGGCACACGATATCGTCTGACCGTCCTGTGACGTGTAATAACATACTTCATCGCACATACATCTATGAGAGAATGATAGCAGTATGCGTAAACTGCTTTGTCGATAATCCAGCTAGCAAAAAAACATATCGGAGAATGAAGTGACAGCGCTAGCATAATAGAGTAAATATTTTATGGTGTGGAAATTCAAAGTAAATTGACGTTAGTGAAAGATACCGTTCTCATGTGGCTGCTATTGTAAATTAATGTCATTTTTGTCACGGGGCGTACAGGCTCCGTGAATAGCTTACACGGTTGCTTTGAGGAGCGTGAAGAAGTCACTCAAACGGAGACTTGAGAGGACGCGGGTAGATTCAACTCTGAGGTATTTATTTAATATGCATAGCTAGCGAGCGAAATGTGAAAGAATCCTAAAGATCTCTAACCTCCTAAACGTGATAGTCACTTTAGACAGGAAATACCAATCTGTCTTAAAATTGCAAATCTAGTCTCGAGCCTAGATGTGTAATAATTTGTATCCCCGTTACAATTATAGGTTAGTATCGATTAGAAGACGGTGTAAACCTGTACAAATTTAAGGGTTATAATTTGCAGTTTTGCAATGATAAAGAGCAATTGAATGTCTTACTCGTATGACAAATCTGTGAATGATATTTATATGTTTTTCTGACGTTATGAGAGAGACAAAAGTATACAATTTTCTGGATGCAGAATGCAACGGTAACAACACGGCAGAACGATATAGAGAGAGAGTGGGGTATTTATTGCATGGGAGACTAAGAGAACAGCAAATTACAAATACAACCCGAACTGTAGAATAGCCGTCTCATGATATAAAAATATACTATCATTAAAATGAATATGAAAATCAGTACCACACTGAGTGTTTTTCGAGCGTCAAACAAAAAGAGCTGATGGGTGGTCTGCAGTTGTAATTAGCTATTGGCATTATTCACCCGTTTAATATCTACTGATTTAGCTACCATTCATCTAACAGGTTGTAATTGTACCTTGAAAGAAAACACTCGTCTGTAAAGTACGCGCCAAAAATTTAAGAAATTCTCGTTCTGCAATTTTTCTCTAAAACTATTGCGTCAAACAGCACACAGAGCGGCTCAAATGAAAGAGCAAAGAACGAGAAGGAAAACAAGCTCACAGCAGCGCAACACGTCACAATATTGACGATACTGCAAGAGAAAACTCATTATCAGAGGGAAAAGGGGAGTT
>JAADXH010001565.1:0-10432 GCA_023337595.1 Globisporangium camurandrum | reverse complement strand
CCCCCCCCCAACACTAAAACACGAAAATGACAGACAAGAACCTGACCGCATTGCTCAGCTACACGTAACGCATATCGAGATACGGACCACCGTTTACGGCAGCTTACTTGTGTATGCTCTTGTTCCAGCAAAGCGCTTTTCTTTGCATTGAAAATATACCTGCATTTTAAAGATTGACTGATGCAAAAAGCACGGATGATTGCTGTATCGCACAAATAGCGATAACTTTTACAGATCATGTTGATCACGAGTGTTGACGCTCTCTAGTTGCTTTGCAGTAACGGAATACAACTGTACATATAAAAAATCAACATTTTTGCCAGTGACAGCCAAGCAAGACGCACCGCAAGACTGAGGATACACGCTGCATACTTCCTGATATAGCGCAATATTCCGCTTCGCTTCAGTTATTTTGAAGTATCATCATTAAGATACATATCAAATTGGATGATAATTGTACTCTCTCGCCTATATAACGGAACAGACGGAAACGGGTTAGAACTTTCACTCGTCTAACATTTGTCGCCTTTTGCAAATTTGAAATAGCGTAACGTCAGCGTTTTCATCAAATTCACTCACTTTCAGTTTATCGCGTATATTTACATGTCAATATACATCTATGGTTTTTCTAACAGCACAGTATAATCGGTTTGGGGGCGAAATTGTTCGTGCATACGTTAATATCGTCATCATGTAGTACGTCGGTATTTTGTGGTGTTTTATATATATATAATTCCCCTTGGTGTGCAGCGACATTTTTGTATCAAATTAACATCTGTATGATAGTAGTACTTTTACTGCACCAAATCGATGTCGCTACAACTCACATTCACCGAGGTACAAGTAATAGTATTGTTTACATTGTGTCAATGTATTCATACCCAAGTGATATTTTGAAGTATGCCGGCAACCCAACACTTAATTACGGTAGAATGGCATAGCGTTTCGGATTAACATACAAATCGCTATGAGAATCTATGTCATAAATCATCGGGATATGTCTTTTCCTGTAACTGCTATGCATTAGTATCCACACATAGTAGATGTCAATACATGTCTGTATATTGATTTGAATTTTTTCCCAAACAAATGCATTCATATTTAGGAAAAAACGGTAAAACATAGTACTCACCTGTCAAATTAGATAATCGACCATTCAGTAACATCGAGATTGTGTCGAGTAATAATGTTTTGTTTTTGACAACTGATTGCTTAAACGAGCCGTCTCGTTGTTGTCACTCGCATCGTTATTTTTGAACCAGATTGGAATGCAAACGCAATCTTTAAATCCATTTTTGACAAGCCATTTTTCGATGTCTAAATTCAAAGTTTCGGTAAGACAGCATTTATAGTCCAAATTGTATGAAACTGGCAGGGATGGGAAGCTTATTATTTCTGCTTCCATGTGGTTATCATTCGAAACCACAAAACGAACAAACGACCACACGACGATCTGTATTCGACAACAAGGTTATTTTTTCAACCAGCTCACCCAATCACCTGGATGGATTAAAATCTACGAGCATCAATGGGTTGATAGTATCGAAATGAGTGGTTATCATTCGTCATCTGATTTTAACGTCGAGATCGAAAAACCCAATGGTCGATTGCCTAGTGAGACATAGAAGTACATATATATGACATATTCAAACTCCTTACAATTTCATTTACTAATCTACAGGGTCTAAAAAGTATTGATTTTACTTTGAGCTTGAAAATCCATAAAACAGCTGCTTTCAAGTCATTTTCTAAAGAAACTTTCGGCCCGGTCCATCTATTAGTCGATACGAAACTTAGATCATTTTCGGACATTCGAATATTGTTTGGATGAACTTATGGTCAGAATATACAAATTTCGCATAAACCCATGTTATCAATCACTATCGGAAAAGTGCACAGTCGCAACAAAACGGCGACATGACATCGTAGGCGACTGCAGCAATGGGCTAATTCAACTGCTGTATATGCTGAGAAGACGATCAAATACATTTTCTTTATGCTAGTCGCTAACACGCTTCTATTGATGTAGCTCTTACGTACAGTGTGCAGATATTGTCTGATATTGCGTCAAAAATTTGGTTGGTCGCCGCTATTGCTGCCATGGATATAGTATGTCAACTGCAGCAATATCGACTATAACATGCTTACTATATATATTTGTAGTGAGTTGAAGTGAGTCATTTGTATTCTCTATGATATATTCAGCTTTTACTGTCTTTCGCTCGCTTAACATCACACACTCTATCGTTTGAGGACATTAGTTACGTACAGTACGTAAGTATTTACAAGAAAGAGCACTCTATTAATACGTCTATATTGACACACGGTGTCATTTCATCAACACAACAGGTAGAAGTAGTCGGCAATCGCGCTATTAAGCATTACATGTCGTATTATCTCTACAAACCCTTGAGGTAGTTGTTTAGCGGCATATGCTGATGCACGTACAGGATGATTAGCACCAGGTGCTTTGTTTAGTAATATAATTGTCTTACTTAATACTTCAATTTAACATACCTCGCAGCTATATGAAGTTCGAGTACCTATAACTTACAATTAAACTGCAGCGGCTTGCCTTTATGTGCAGATGTGAATAACTCGATATGAACTAACATAAGCAATCTTGTTGTTGTACTACGTTGGCATAACCTTGTGGGAGAGAGCGGGTTACATATGAGCTTCAAAACCAATCTAATTTACGTCCTCACTTGATATATGACAGAACAATGGTTTCCGCACTATTATTAGCTGGAGACGGGCGAAAGCTTTTACAATTTGGTTTTTGATTGTTCCTAAATTTGTGATTAATAAAATGTTTCCTACCTAATCCATTACTGAATTTCTGGAAAAGCTTTACAACATGTGGATCGTACACATTCTTGTGTGGGTAATCGAAGTATGGTGTACCGAATACATTATATGATTTTTACCTTAAGCGGCAATTTTCAAGGCTGATGGATGTGAAACCGTTTAATTTTTGATTTGGAGTCCCAGCCTTTATCTATCTCCATCTCTCTTACTCTCCTCGCTCTCTCGATGTATGTCACTGTTTGCCGTACTGCTACATTAACTCCATTCAGCTCCATCACCGGTTTGTTCCTCGTCGCCATCTCCGAAATCTGTTGAAGGTTTTGCTCGCTGATACGAATTTACGCGCTCTAATTAAACTAGCATGTTTGCAATTACGCTGGAAATGTCCGCCACTTATTGCATGAAAGAAGCAGCTATGTATTATGTTGTAGTTACTTAATACCGTATCAAGTTTTGTTTCGATATACATTATTCATTTTTGCCTCACTTTCACAGCCGCAAACCGGAAAAGCACTAAACAGCTTGGCATTTTCACATCAAACAAATGCATTTACACTCGTTCGTAGAAGGAGAGGCATCAAACTTGGTTCACGCAAACTATGTTGCTATGTTTAAGCACTGCATTTGGCTTTGCCTCTATGAAATACATTGTTGCGTATATTAAGTAGTCTTGAAATAAGTTGTCGTGTAATACAATGTCGGACGGATAAATCCGTCGAATACTTTGCACATTCTAACTGGCGATGATTACATGTTTTCATTAGTCATTCCGCATTTTTCGGTATTTAGGTAAATATCCACCTTCGTAACTCAACCATGGATTCTATTAGAAATTACGCAACAGAAACGATCAACGACATTCAATATCACAAGAGACTCCCTACTACCTGTTTTAATCTATTATACCACTCATTTAGGTTATTGCGACGAAATCAACTTTCACAGGCATATTACATGTCTTGACAGCATTACTACTCGATTATTTCATTTAACGGGACAGACTGGGATAAGAACTTTCACTCGTTAGACATTGTTCGCCTTTCTCAGATGTTACAGAATAATCTTACGTGTTCTTTCAAATTTTCACACTTAGATCACGTGTACATAACTAAGCATGCCATTAGATGTGCCCGTACTTGATGCTTTAGAATTGACATGTTATAGGATGTATCTTGTCACTTACAAAAATTGAAACTGTAAAAATTGTTACCACAAACAAAACGAATGATTATGCTGATGACTTATATGATAAGTGATCTACGGTACTTACTCATACATCCAACTGATCCCTTCGACAAGTCCACAGAAGATATCGTCTTGATTTGCGTCACCAGCTAAGACCCAGGACCTCCATATTCACTGATCTAAGTACATAGGAAGCGACTCCTTCGTTGTCCTTCGCATTGACTTGATCTTTTGCTTGATGCGCACTTCCCATACACCCTCAATTCGCTCGGTGTGAACGCCATTGATGGGATTGAATTTTTTTTACTGTGATTCACCCATGTGTGCGAGTACCGCATGTCGTCAAGTTATAGGTTGTTCTCGACCGTATGGCGGCCGTTTGTCGAGACGTAAGAGCTAAACATGTCAGACATAACACACGTTCGTGTCTTGATGTACTCGCGAATGTGAGTGAAATTGTGTTGCCTTTGTTCTATCGGCACCTGCATGAACACCAAACTAGATGTTCGTAACGCGGTCGACACCACCAAGGAGCCAAACATGAGGGTAGGTAGACCCACAGACGTACCGGGACTTCTTTTGTAACAAGGTTTCATGTAACTCCACTGTGTGTCCTACTTCCCTACATGTGGTGTGCAACTGATCCGTTAGATGCATGTTGTCCGTTTTTACAAATATTATACACTACGTTTGAGAAGATTGAAGCGAAGTAGCTCTTCAGTGCAAATGTCGCGGCATCGAGATTGTCAAAGCGTGATTGTAGTCGAGCTTGCATTCGTGTCGTGCTGGAAGCTGTCGAAGGGACACCACCACACCACATCATCATCATGGGAACAAGCCGACGAAGAGGAGCGCGTGCACTTTCGACAATGTTCCTGTCTTAACGTTATTCTTCAGGCAACAGTCCTTTCGATGGCAGCGCCACTTCCTCCCCTTTAGCACCATGAGGTTGTCGCAACTTGGGCACACCAACATCGAATGCAGCAAGCCGATTCATTTGCACCTCACCATGCACGATGACTCGTCATGGTAAGCGCGGTTCACCACGTCGTACGTGAAGTCGTCAAAGTTGCCGGTGTTGTAGCGAAACGGAGAGTGTAGCACAGATTGTTTTGACTGTGAAGTCATTTTGAAAGTGAAGTATTCAATGCGAAATTGTCAAATTCTAACCATTGTTAATGTATTGCATTTGTGTCCGTTCATTCTATTTGTTATGTGTCCATCCATTTGACTGACGTGTCGATTTTGTGCCCTTCAATGTATTAACTTCACGGTAAACTATTTCTTTTAAATAAACACACATTTCATAACACACCAGTTCAGAAGTACCTCGTACGAGGAACTTCTAAAGGAGTGCCCATTACTACATTTCGATATATGTCGCGAGTTTGTCTAACTGTATGGTAATAACTAATTTGGATGAAATACCTTGTGATTGTGATTGTGATTGTGATTATACTACAGAACAAAAGTTGCACGCGGGTGCATAACACGTATTCTCTCTTATTCAAATACCACTACAGAAGTGATTATATACATTATGTTCAGTTTGCTGTCAAATCAACTTCGGTAAGATTGTATTACTTTTACTCTGCCAATTCGATGTCGAAACAAATCACATCCACGGATCTACAAATGGATGCGGTTCATCAATCTAAGCTTAACATCAGAAAAAAGCTGAATCCATTTGATTTGGTATACATGACGTTAAGATAAATGAGGTCACAATTTGCTGAAATATGCGATTTCTGTATTATATACATAAGTCGCCACATACAGTGGACAGTTCTACATGTCTGTTTAAATATACGTTTGTTAACCCCAGCAAACTCATTTACATTATCGAGAAAGCGTCATAACATGCCACATGTATAATGAAATATGTTATAATTGCTTACAATTTCATTTACTAATTTGCAAGGAAGGAAAACTATCCAATGTGTGAACTTATAAAAACGGGTAACAAAAATCGGCCTGCATGATATAGCTATTTCCAAGGCAGTTTAAGTATATATCTCATGCCCAGCTCATCAATTTTGTCCTACGAAACTGAATTCTTTTCCGTGTGTTTCATTTGCCTGGACTAACTTCTCGTCAAAAATACACATTTTAATCAAGCGCTTGATGCGAGTTAAGCTTGAAAAACTACTACCGCAACATACAACGACACGAAATCGCAATCGACTATGGCAATGGATTAGTTTAATAATGAGATATATAAGAACGAGCGCTCCGTACATACGGTATATTGACGCACACTGCCATGTCACCACCATTACATATTAAAAGTCGACAACCCGCTATTTAGCATTACAGATCGTATTATCCCTACAATCCATATTATCCATACTATCTATTGTTGTAGTTGTTGAGCGGCGTATCTAATTCGCATAGAGTACCTATATACAATCAAGCACGATTTACTGTAATATGTTGCTTAATTTATATATCAAGGTAAGGCAAATGGCATAGCATATATAACGCAAAACGGGAATACATATCTTACCAAAAAGCGTTTACATTCTTATGTGCATATGTGCGTTAATGAAATTGCAGCACAACACAACATGACGTAGCGTATACAGTCTTGATACTGCACACCAACACATCGACTGTACATTGTGGAAAATAGTGGGTTACAGGTGCGCCTCAGCTCAAATTTATATTGTGTTCATATATTACGCATTCGTGGAGTGTTCCAAACTATACACAATTGTAGGCGTACAAATGTTGTTTAGAATCCGTGATTGATTCAAGATTTTGCCTACGTTAGTTGTATTTTTCGAAATAGTTTTTGGAAAGTTCGCCCAAATGTGAATGATACATTTTGGGCATGTGAAATTTCGTAAACTAAATGTAGTATGTAAATTATTTTTTATGGCAATTTGCACGGCTGGTGGATGCAAAATCGTTTTCATTCTCTTATACTACTACTGACACTCGCTCCCTTTCGCTTTTTATTTCTTGATGAGTCTCATCATTTTGTCTGAATGCTGCAGCATTAACCCCTTTAGGTCCATCGTCTGCCTTGGGTATTGTCAACAACTTTGAAACCTTTTTAAGATTTACTCGCTACATCTAACTTACATTAAGGTGCTTTATTGCTTTAATCGGTATCCCACGCTCGCCTGTCTGCAACTACTCTGGTAATATTTACATATAAATGAAAATCTCTTGGTTATATAACGTTTGCATTCCAGCCAACCACATGCTCTTATTGATTATAACGAGTGTGACTCGTTTAATTGTGGTTTGTGTATTTCAAATAGTTATAATATATTTCTGATCTTTTCAAATATTTGGCGTAACGGACTTACGTCTATGAAGTTTGTAAGTGTACCGGTACATATTTTTGTTACTATGTTCCACAACTATGGATAGACTTGTTTATGAAGTAAACATACTTGTCTATGTGGCAACATGACAGTTCAGGTGGGATTGTATTTACGGATTTCTTTTGTTGCTCCGAGCACTTCACCAATAAACAACCAAACACTTGTCGCATGCACAAAGCGGCAACAACAATTAAAATCTATTTCGATGGTGCTTTGTGAATACAAATTGCTGCTGTTTCTGTATCAACAAGTATCTTCCAGCTTACCGTTTTGGCTGGCATTTGGCGTGATGTCTGCAACATATAACTTTGAAGCATCAAAAGAAAGTTGGTTGAATAGTGCATATTAATAGTCGATATTCGGTATCATTCGTGTAATGAGGTTACAGACGCTGGCTATGTTTAATAACTCAAGCGCTGCGAAATTAGATTCTCGCATAAAATTGAAAGTCATCTTTTGTGAGCTGCTATAACATTGGTCACATATTCAAGACAGCTATACCGAAGTTAGCAAAATCACTCATGTAAAATAGATTTTGTTTTGGTTTGAGCATAGTAAAACTTGGATTATAGATGAATGCGCACAAACAACAAACTCATATCATTCAATACAATCGGACTTTTGCTTCCAGCAGCATCGTCCTCGCTTCCTCTTATATGAGCTGCGTAACTCGGGAGCGCCGTGTTACAAGACAATATGATACTGGTACAGCCAATTAAATGCTCGCAGTTACAAGCACAATACAATGACACGCATATCGACAGCATATTCAGGCGCAAAACGAAATGCATACCGGTTTCGATAAAACGCTTCCGAAGCACAACAATTTTAGAGATCAAATGCGTTCTAGGGGTGAAAAATGCGGTGAGATTCACCACAATAGGGCTTTCACACTCAATCTGTACACCTACATATTTGAACGCGAATGTCATGCGCTGGCATGCATAGTATTAGTTTTCCAAGTGCTTCTTTTAAAGTAAAACACAAACAAATATCTGCATGCCTCATCAAAGTACCCACGCAAAGAACAAATTATCTGTTAACGATAAGTATCTTTAAATCGATATTGTTGGGGACAGCAAGAATATAATAAGCAAGCGCTCGTACACCACACCAAAAGTGGAAGGCATCACTCCAATTTCGATGTGCTCCACACCATATATATTATCATTTAATTCATTTCGGGTGGTTCACACCAAACACAAACAAGTTTGCATGCACACTCGCTCCTGTCCATGTATTGTCCACATATTGTCCTCAAATTATCCACCTAATAACCACCCTTCGCGCAGAGAAAGAAATTTGTCGTTATGACACAGGCGAAGTGCGGACTTCTGACAACCACTCGTTTTTTTGCGGGTCTCGTCCACTTCTCATCCACTTGAAGTCAAATACGTGGTCAAAACGTGTATTTGAGACTCGGCAGCGAATTGGATGTGTCTACGTATTGTCGAAATATCAAATAATATATCGTGGACACTACGTGGTCGTTTGACTTCGAGAACTTTAGATGCGCACAAGTATCTCACGACACGTACATGAATGTGCCGGTATCTTCGACATTGTCAGTTAACGCGGTTTGCGTGATAGTTTTACACCCCAGTGACTCACTAAGACATCAACATACTTACTATCACACAGCACATAAACACGTACTTACTCGCATTGTCACTCATGCAATCGCTCATTGGCTCCTACCTACTCACACTTATGTCTATCACGTCAATACGTCCTTGTGTCCTAGGCGTGTACACATGTTGGCGCTGTTAAAGTCACTAATATAAGCAACATCACCCAAACAATTCGCTGCCTCTTAGTGTATGCATGATCAAGACAGTCACGCAACAACAGTACAAGTATGACAAAAGCAGAACGAATTTCAATTGTACAAGTATATCGATGTATAGAATACTAAACGTGGGTCGGTGGTATGTAACGCATCGAGGATAGCAGCACGACGTAGACTCTTAAACATCGCATTGTAGTTACAGCTGCAATCGTCCTTCAAATTATAAACACAACACACAAAGGTGATAAGGTGTTGTCCGGGAATTGTCCAAATATTGTCCAGCGTATGTCCGTATCTACATGTTAAAGTACTGCACGCACCATGTGGGTTCAAGTGATGCGTATGTTGAAAGGGAATCGCATCACGCGCACGCATACTGCGCTCACCAACTGCACAGAACTTCCGCAGGCGCTCGGTCGCGCTGTCTGCAGCAGTCGACGAATTGACTACGCAATACCCACGTATCGTCCACGTATGAGTCCAGGAGCACGCGAAATATCCAATAAAGAAAGACATACGCAAGCATAGACGCATAGCTGCAACAACTGACGCAATCAATGACAAAGCACGCACAGCATGCACAGATATACGCGGATCGAACGAGGTGGCAGTTCGCAGTTCGCACGAGCGGTTACGATACATCTCGGACAGTCGATGTGTGATACCCTAAGTGGAGTGAGCAACCGGATAAAAATCTTTAGTATGTGCGTCACACGTGTGTGACCCATACACAAGCAAGCACCGCCCACTCCTACGCACTCGCATATGCACGAACACGCACATAATATAGTAGATCATGCACCGGGTGCACACTTCGTAACACGAACACACGCACAAGCAGATATAATGCACGCATGCATAAACGCCGTATTGACGTACTAAGTATGCGCGACGATCTGAATCGTTGAATGATGAGGGGAGATTTTGCGGTTTTTGTCAGCCACTAAAATCAAACGCAAGGACAAGTATAAAATACATTTCATGTATTTTGCTTGCGTTTTTTAAGGCTCGATCCATGGCATATTCGTGGTTTGGAAAATGGACGATACGTGGACGCCGATACGTGGACTGTAGCAGTTACCTTTATATTACGGGGCAACATGATATCAACTATATTTCCGGTATTGGAGGTGTTAACACGAAAGTGGTGACAGGCTACATACATTTTTAGCTACACTTTAGGCATCGTATTTTAGCTGACATACAATACGTTCATGTAATCTAATAATCTCACGTATTAAACCAAATGCAAACCTTTTAAAACAACTTGAGCAAAACATATATATATATATATATATATATATATATATAT
>JAADXH010001564.1:0-10443 GCA_023337595.1 Globisporangium camurandrum | reverse complement strand
TATTTCTATATATATATATATATATATATATATATATATATAATCAAGTATCGTCGTATGCACAACAACGCAAAATTAATTAACGATATCGCCATCTACACAGGAAAACATGTTTCTAATACTCTGAATAGTGCAAGGTATGATCGTAAGTTAATGGAGGTGCAATACAGAAAACTTACATATTATAGATCGTCGACTAACATGTGCAACCACATGTCGAGATAAATCTTCTAGGCTATTTGGCACGTTTATCAGCTGGTGAACTGACATTTATATAGATGGGAGGATGTATTTGACACAAATTCCTGTTTATCGCATTCACTATTACCGTTTCGTGCAACGAGACATCTGCATAAGTCGTCATTAATTGATGCATCATAGTAATACATACGTCGTGATTTGCATTTTCTGTAAAGAACACTAAATGCGTAGATCATGACAAGACACGAACTTCAATTAATTGAGGTTATATGTCTGAACATTGACGAAAGTAATGTATGATTGGTAGTTGTCTAATTTCATTTATTAGTAATGTGTAATCGTGCGGCAAAATGAAGCACAACTCACAGCAATTCACAAAAACGAAATGATATATGAATAAACGCACACATGACTATACTCGCACTTTAGAGTTAATACAGCAACGTTGCTGATTGCAAAATACAAAATATTGGCATACGCATCATTTATATTGATTCTATTTCAACAAAATCATATTAATTCGCAGTAGTGCAACTCGTGAATCTAACACAAAAATATGTTCGCTGCGACAAATTCCGTGGATATGGTGCACACAGTCGTGACAATTTGCACTCAGTCGTGGTAAATTTATTGATGTAATTACATGTAATACAAGTTGCAACATTTTGCTACGGTGTTTTCAGATACGATCATAATCGCCGAGGCGTGTTAGGCAATGCAATAGTGCTGTTACATAGTGATGATTTACAAATACAAATCGATCATATTATCGTATCACCTACTATTGCCAGGATACCACTTCCGCCGCTGCTAAACACGTGTTGGAACGCTCGGGGTTTAATGTGAATGTTTATTTTTCTTGGATGAAGTATTGCGTATGCGCTACTCTTGCATTCCAAATTTACTGTCTACTTAACTATGTACCAGTGCTGCTGATACAACCAAGCCTAGCGCACAAATTTATCTCTCACTTGGTGAATGATACTATATTCAAATGCACCGAAACACAAACCGAGGACATCGGCTTTCATATTATATGATATCTTGCTTGCATGTATGGCTGGTTTAAGTATTCAATAATCACCAATTTGTTGTAAATTATTAATATCTGGTCGACTACAGTTATGCAGTAAGTGGGTTATGCCGTATATGTACAACTTACCATATTATCTATATTTATACTTCTATAATCATGCTAGCTCTGCTAAAAATTCCTATATTTACCACTTTCTTTCAAAATAACAACCACTCTTAAATACCAGTACACTAGGTTTGGTAGCGACAAGCAGCATTCTGTTCAAGCAAGCGCATGCGATACTGTAAGTGAATGAACACAAATTTTGCTTGCGCCCCCTTGTCGTTTAATAATGCATAAATAACCTGGAAACTGAGTTTGCGACTATTTTAACCCCTCGAAAAGATATTTCATCTATGTATAATCGTGCATTATCAATACATTATTGAAATCACTAAAAAAAATCGCAAACGAGCATCCGTGTGTTAGGTTTATTAACTGATAACGTACTGGCTGTATCAATATCAGCGTATATATGGTGGTATACAACATGAAATCAACCATATGAACCCTCGGGCGTATATATGTTTTGCTAGCAGCTATAATGCTGCTTTCAAATACAAAATCGTAAGGATTGGTAATTTAATTAAATGAAATTTTACAATCAAAATACAAAAACAAAGTTGCATATTAAGGCTCGACAATCAATGTACATCAGTTTGCCGCAATAGTAATAGCTACCAAGCAAAGTTAACGTGTTTTGACTTCGCTGTCTCAACCCAACATGATACATCTACACAGCTCATTGTACATGATAGATTAATGACGTATCGTACGCATATGGATGTTAACAGTTGGCAATATTCTAATAAAAATTGACATACCATGCTGACGCTCATGAATATCAGCGCTTCAATTATGTATCCGGAGGTCAATTAACCACAATGCCGTTGCAAAATCACGGGACAGCAATATTATCCGTGTGTAAATGCTCAATAACAAGAGCTCAACAGGTATGTGCGCATCGGCAGGTACTTCTAAATACAATAGTGAAAAATTAGTAATTTATGAATAATCTTGCTGAAGCTTGCTTTTATTCTGCTCCTTCATACTTTGCAATTAGCTAAACGTTTTGATCTGCAGAATTTAGCAATAAATGATGTAATATAGCTTCGTTTGAAGGTGTCACAGTGCAATATAAAATATGTAATCTTATTGTGCAGTATTATTCCAGAAATACAGGTTACTAAATATATACACCTCATGGAATATTCAGCCAATTATGATATATATTATAATTTAAACGATGCTGTAATATTATCTTCGACAAGTGAGCTGCGTATTATAGCGACCCTACAGCTAAATGCTAGAGGCATTTTTCTGCCGCATTTTGTTCCACATTTATAACATTGAATGTATGTATTGGTAATATCGAATGAACGATACTCGAGCGATTTGTGTAACGCATCAACTATCATAAACGAAGGAGAATGAAAACATTTGTTTTGTAATCCTGTTTCAAACATGTTTCATAAACTAGCCCATCAAAGCGAGCGCAATTTCCAATCGTCTCATATTATGTAATTCTTACCGTGCTTAATTCGATGTAGTAAATTGGACGTGTTTTCTATGCTGATATCCCAGAAATGAATATATATTGCTTTAGTTGTACTGCTTCACATTCCTTCCACAACTCAGCAATCCGTAGATTTCGACCGTAGTACCATATTTATAGTTTCTTTTCAACGCAGTCACAATAGTCACCATTTAGGCGACTTTGTAATGTGTGTGTGGCATTGTCGCGTTTATCTTAGCATATAAAATATTAATATTGAATTGTTTGCTTTATGAGGGTAAATTGAACGTAACGTGATACACATTGTGATATATGTTTACGCTCCTGCAAACTGGCGTGTATTACAAGAAGTGTTTTTCAAGGTAAAGAGTATAATACAATTTCAAGTAGCGTGGAATTATAGATCACTTGCAACAAATAGAGCCGCACAGCTTTGCAACGTCAAAATTCATATATATTTGCAAATACTTGCAAAGATGCAATACATAGCTTTGTAACAGTGTTCGTTGATTTGTTAAAGATCTTTGACATACTGACGTAATTTCACATACATGATTTCGGCCAATTGTGATTGTAACTGAAATATCCTTGAGGAGGACTGAAGTTCTAGGTTTTTTAGGTTTTAGTTAGCTAGCCAGTGAGCTAGCAATCTTTATGCATTTATATTTAAATAGTTTAGAGTTGCATCTAGATACTTCACACAGCACTCGCTTGAACGTTCCTTCTGCATGTTTCCTTACAGCACATAATAATACCTAATACACGGAGCCGGTCGCCCTGCGTCAATATAAGGATGTGCGCTGCTATAAGGCATTGATATAAAATTCAACATTTAAAATGTGCATGCATTTTGCACACTATTTAGCTATATACTGCGACACACATTGAGTAATCCAACTGTAGCTCGAAACACAAATATGTTAGATCGTATTGCACAAACGGTTGATTTTACTTTGTAGGTGAAGTTACGTTTCCACTTATGTGTACATGTGTACTATGTAGGATATACAATTTGATGTTATTCAATTAGTATACAACAACTAAACAGAAACAACATTATCCTTTGTGTAAAGTGATTTCTACACACATCACCATACACATCATTCTTAGCAATAAACTTGCACAATTAATTAATGTAATCACAACGTAGAAATTTTGCGCTTAAATCACTGGCGCATAGGTTTCTATCGATATCAAATGGTATAGTAATGCGATTAGCGGATGTCAAGTCAAGCATACAGATGTAACGAGCATCAGGAGATTATATAATTTGATTAACCTGATCATAATGTGGTTGGCGCGAACATAGTTGTATATCAGTGATCTAATCCATGGCTTTAAATGTAGTATATTTGCATAATTAATATGTTTTACTATATACAGAAGTTGTAAACGTCCGCCACATAAATAGCCCTTTAGGTAAGTTTTAGTTAGTCGTGACTACGATAAAAACTTTCAAATAAGACTGGCTTGATCACAGTGGGGACCAAGACATGGATAGAGCAATGGCTACGTTTGAAGGGTGATTCAACGAATGATTCCACGGGTGAGTCCGTTTGTGAATCCGACAGGATGCCTGCAAAGACAGGCACAAAACCCACGTTTACACAGAAACCAATTCACTGTATACGACCGGCTTCGCTAGTCAAGATATATATATAAACACATTTTGATACCACTGTGCACAACATACTGACTTAGTCTATTTTTTATGTGTATTTGACGACACCGCAAGTTATAGTTTTTATATTATACTTTACGATAAATATACTCTCGCCATATAAGAAGTATTAGATATATCAAGTGAACATTAAAAGTTTAGGGCGGCTTGTTGCTTGTGTTTACTCGCTATTACACACTTTGGTTACTATTTAGATTCATAAACTCGTGTCACTTAATCTTTCAATTCATATAATAGCAACTTTGATACTAAATAATGCTGCGCAAAAACGTAAAGGTTTTACACCGTACGACTATTTTTATGCATGTTTCTGGAATGAGTAATGGTATCTGCTTTGTACGTAGTTGTTCACGCGTTAAATTATTGGCAAAAAAGATAGTGATAAATGTAAAGTTGTACCAAATTTCTTGCAATATTCCAAAAGGGTTTTGTCAAAAACTGGCAATTTGCCTAACTGTGGTTTTGTAAAAGTAAAAATGAATTTATGAAGTTATGTATATGTGTATAATATATAGTTACGCACGTGGCACGTCATTTTAAGCAGGCGCTACACAAATAAGTTTGCATGCGATACACACGTGAAAGTGATATGTGTGCCTGTCTTGCTTTCATGCAATATTTTGGGTGAGCGAGGACGCAAGACGTCGAACAACTACTATTATGTTCCGCTAGACAATCGACATTTCCGAAATATGGAGATTGTGTGTGTGACCAAATACGTGTTTTTTAATACAAATACTGGCTTATAATAACCACTTCGAAATAATGAATCCAACAGTACTTTGCGTGTCGATTCTGCTGCAAAAACAACGAAAAAATGGAAATTCAAAGGTTATTATTTGAAGTCCAAACGCAAGGATTTGGTGAGAAGTCATTTTTGGCCAAAACTTAGCGAACGTAGTATGAATGCGAAGGGTGTTCTTTCTATTTTCGATTGATCATCATTTGAAGCGTTAAGACGAGCAAATGATCACACAACGATTGCCGTTCGACAGTAACGTTTTTCACTGCTTTGTCGATAGCCCAATAAATCACTGGATGCTAATCATCGAGTTACCATTGGCAAATAATATCGAAATGAGTGGATATTATTTAAATTGGGTCGTTCATTTCCACATCGGAAACGAAAAACATAATGACGGATTGTCTAGCAGAGCAGAGTGGTATTCTTTAAGGTGAGCATCTTCTACCGCAGATTTCATGGCGTACACAATGGCGTAGGTGTTTACATCTGTGTAGCTATGATGTCGCAGCTATCATACAAACTTGCTTTATCTGGCGGTTGAGTTGTGGTTACATGAGCAGAAAACGATTGAATATGACACAAATGAGTTTGGGTATTTCAACATATCTTTACTCTAACGACGCAAGTTTTTGATTATGTATCACGCGGGAAATATAGGTATTATTAAGCCGTACGTTATCGGTTAAACGTCTGGCGTAATGGCAATGACAATGTCATAGTGTCTGTCTTGTATATATTATTATGTACTTCGATGCGCCATTTGAGTTTCTACTGTTTATGTAGTGTGACCCACATATGGGTACAACTCGAAGAAAATGCAATTAATTTGGCAGATGGCATGAAAATGCCAAATTTGTGTCTTCGCCCGAAGAAGTTTAATTTGAACAGCTGTGCTTTTATAGAACGCGTCTACGATAAACGACATATCCAATGCGCAACGTGTTAATAGACGTGTTTGTCTTTGGTAATCAATTGCACTTTCATATCTAGTTACTACTAACAAATGCCAGCTTTCTTTAACATATGGATATAAGGTGAGATGAAAATAGCAGTACGTAGTCGATTACATTCAACATATTAACTTTAAGTAAATGCCGGTTTCTCTCACCTTTTGGTTAGTAATTTGAAATAAATAGCAGCAAATAACTCACCATGTGCATCTCGCCTTCGCCTTAAAAGTGTATACTTAATGAACAGATTTGGATATGTGCTACAACGTGTGCTCTGCTACTGCGTATGTACTACGACTGCGAGTGCAACGACAGCGATTGCGTACAACTGCGATTGCGTGTGTTGTGACTGCGTATGCGTGTTCGTCTCTATGTGAGCCTACAGCTGTCTATGTGTGTACTACTTGTACCTGTATGGTCTGCTGGTGCATGTATGGACTGCTAGAACTTTCATGTTGCTGTGTGCATGCGTGCACGACACTTTGTAGTCCGTGTGTCATAGCGTCATGTTTCATAAAACGTTTGAGTTGTGCCGCATCATGGAATCATATGTAAAAAGTCAAATACCATTGTTTTTACGCTCGTATTTACGTTTTTAGTACTTTTTTTGGTAAGTGACTATGATTGTGTGATCGTAAATATAAATCTCACGTGAGGTAAACATTACGAACTTATTGCAATTAAGACCACCAAAACATTTCAGCTATTAGATACATATGTGTTTTGACAAAGAGGCATTAATTATAATCTGATGTATGCTCCCGCCTTGACGGCACATCTGTAATGTAGCCCCATTACAATGTCTTATCTGGGGCTACACTACATGAGTGCTGCATTGACTATCGCACAATCTGAGTGAGCGAGGATGTAACATGTGGGAGTCTAATAACTGCTGAAAATGATGTAATAGCGTCTTCAATCAGGTAATTACCCTACTTCGATAAAATTTCGACCATATCTTACATGTTCAGACTTCGACAAATATTCTGCAAGCGATCAATTACTACATAAAGCGTGGTGTAACTTTGTGCGGGTATGGTTGTTTTACTTTCCGATTTCATTATCCTAATGGGTTTGGAGATGTCACTAGACGGTTCATAATCAGTTTGATGTTTGCCATACCGGCAATGACAATTTTGTATATGTTAATGCTCCGTTTGATTATTAACTAGAAAAGTAACGTGGTCCACGCATTGGTATGAGTTGACTAAAACTTGACGAAAATGCAATTACATGGGCAGACGGTTGAAACATTCCAAACATGTCTCTTTGCCTACACTTCTTAAGACGTAAACACATGTGATTTTATATATTGCGTCTATTCTACTCAACGTATTCAAAGCAAAACTCGATTTTATTTTCGTTTGTCTTTGGCAATTCCTTGTATCAAAAGTCGATTACCTCACCTTTGGTTAGTAAATATAGTTGAGAACAGCAGTGAATAGTCGATTACATGTACCTAACCGTCATCTTCCGCGTGATATTTCCGGATTGCATGAATTCGGATCATGTATTACAAACACCACAAGTGTTTTCTCTATTAAATGCAATAATTCTTTGACTAAAACTCGCGCATAAAGTGCAAGTATTGATACATCACATTTTGTATGATCAGGTATTGATACACGTAATATCCACACGTTTACGTACGCATTTCAGCACAATAATACACATTCATGTATAGGTAGTATGTAAGGGTTTGATACGTAAAGCTTCGTTCAAAAGAAGCTGTCAATGCGGTGCAATTTACGGCAACTTTAGGCGACGAGTTGATCAATAGCCCTGGATTTAGCTATCAATACCTCGCGAGCAGCAAATACAGGAGAATACATATTGCGATACATATAGCCGTCAGTTGTAAAATGTAGTATTTGTTTTACTTGAGTTTGATGTTGTTCTTTCACGTAATCATGCTTTCGTTTATGTTATTTGCCAATCGTACACCCGTCAAAACAGGAGCGCCGTTCCGTTCCTTACCCCATATTAAGTATTAAAATGCACTACAAAATGAAAACGTCTCGCGAATGAGTGTAATGAAATCTTGCCGTTGTGATTAATTTCTTGATAGTAAAACATGTCCAAAATTGATGGTACATTGCATGGTGCTCTGGCGTCTATAGACTGCGCTCCTAGACACTGGTAACTATTTGTACAACGAAGCCGCGCATGCCTAATCTGCAACTAGGTAGCTAGGTCTTGCCTCTTGTTTGGGCATAAACACAGCCACACTTATGCAGATAGCAACACATACGTCTGAGTACTGGTAAGTATTATGCGACAATATTTTATTTTTACCATTATGCAGCTTTTGATTATGTATCATGAAACAAAATCTAGTTACTACTGTATATGCTTTCAGTAACCATTTAGCAATAACACGTCACGAATACATTATGAACAAATGTACATCATCTGTAATGCCTGTGATTTAACGATGGTATTCTTTACAGCGACGGTCAATTGCACGGCGCCTAGCGTCTATAGACTGCTCTAATAGTTTCTGAGTAGCGCACGCGTATGTTTCAGGTAACAAGGTATAATAATGTGTTGCCACTTGCTTGTCCATAAACTAGTCGCAATTATGGAAATTCTAAAATCACACTTCAGATTGAATTATGCGCTATTTTTGTGGAAATCACCGTTTTGCAACAACGTCGTTAGAAATGCTTTCAGTGACATTTAGCAACAGCACTAGATACGGCACTTTGCTAAATGCACAGTAAATATCTACTATCAGTGACCATTTAGCAAATAATATCCTCTGATACGGTACTTTGTTGCTGATCAATTGCTTAATCGTCGACACTGCGACGAGCGATAAAGATGTTGCGGCGCAACGGCAAGAAGCAGTCGATCCTCGCTGCGGCAACAACACGCGTTCGCAGCAGCTGGCAGAATGAGTGGCAAGCAATGCCGCCGTACATGCGCGTACTCGTTGTGGGCTCGAGCGTGCTCAGTGGTGGTGAGATCAGCTGCTACAACCAATGCAATCGACTTTATTCAGTTGACTTTGTTAACGCTCTCTTGCTTGCATGGTTGCATGCTAGTGTATGTCGTGAGCCACATCGAGACCATGCCGCTCACTGGTCGCCGACGAGTCATGTTTCTCTCTCAAGGTACGCGTAATTGCATCTTGTCGTGCGCTGAGCGAGTATCAGTGACGTTGCACTCGATGCTGATGCACGACGCTGCGTTATTGACCTTTATCACGTCGTCATGAGCAGCGACAGAGGAGCACATGGGCGAACAAGCAGCACAGGTACTGCTGTGCGTTGTCTCCTTGTCGTTTGCACTAGTAATACACATCCAGTCGTGTTGCTGACAATGCTATCAATCATCAAATGCGTAGGAGATCATGCAGCGCGAGCATATATTGCCAGCAAACCATCCAGTACGTAACATCTGACGCATCATTTCGAGTGACACACACGCAATGCAAACAAACTGCCTCTGCTGCAATGTAGATGTCGCGCGCCGTGCAGCGCGTGGGTCGCAAGATCGTCACACAAGCCGCAAACCCTGCGATGAAGTGGCAGTTCCATGTGATCGCCAAGCCAGAGCCGAACGCGTTCTGTCTGCCAGGTATAGTACAGTTGCATAGCTAACGTAGTGCAGTCAAACGCTACGAGACTAACACGCTTGTATGTGCGCATGCTATCAGGCGGGAAGGTGTTTGTGCACTCGGGATTGTTTGACATCCTCGCAAACGAGGATACGCTGGCTGCTGTGCTCTTCCATGAAGCAGCACACGCGATTGCACGTACGTTTGTAGTTCCCACGTGTGCTGCGCAACACAGTCTGTAGTAACTGACTTGCTATGGTTGACAGGCCATGGCGCCGAGTCGATGTCGTTCACGCTGCTCGTCTATGGGCTCCTCGCGCTGCTGTTTCCAGGGACCGGTGGACTCACCGACGGGGTGCGACAATAGCGCGGTGTTGTCAATGGATATGGGAGAATAGCAGCTGGCTTACGCAAGTGTGTCTATGTACCAGTAGCTCGTGCGCATCGCAGTCGATTTGCCATATTCGCGCAAGCTCGAGCTCGAGGCCGACTCAATCGGATTGCGGCTCATGGCGCGTGCGTGCTACGACCCGCGCGCGAGCCTTGACATGAACGCTGCGCTCGGTGCGCACAACAAGACCGCAGCGCAGCTCAAGTACTTTTCGACACACCCACCGAGTGCCGAGCGCATCGCAGCGCTTCGGTGAGCGCATGTGTTTGTTTGTTTGCGTCACTTTGATGAGTTGAAGTAGTGATGGATTTGCATCTTCGGC
>JAADXH010001563.1:0-10455 GCA_023337595.1 Globisporangium camurandrum | reverse complement strand
ATCATAGTTTTGTTATGCAGGTCATAAAATTAACTCATTTTTATTGAGCGGCCCTGCTGACATCATAAAACATAGTTGCCAATATGTGCAATATTACGCATGTACATCGTCGACATCATAAACGGCATCGATGAAATGCCACGTGTGAACGCAATTTTCAATTGGTGAGATATAATTTTTCCGCAGCGCTCATATGCTAGCATAACAGTGCGTAAATCCAGTTTCAAAAGGTTAATATATATACATATAGGTGTATATATGACCTATGCGCTGGTGTTCCGACGAATTAAAGCTTGAGGAATGAATAAATTATCGGTAGAATAGACATCAACCGTACATCAGGATCCTTCGGACGGACATCGAAGTATTTACAATGGCCACGATCGTGACGTTTCTGTAGTTGTAAAGGAAGCAACAATGTTTAACCGCCTATGTTTCATGTAAATTTACAAGTTACTCACACCTATCCAGATTAGTGCGTAACCCGGTTTCTCGGCTCAAGTGAAAGACTTTGTACTCATTTATGCAATAACGTAAACTATATCAATTTTAGTCGCCAATAATGTGACAATTTGCAAGAAGACCATAAATATCATTGTATAATAATGCTACTATCACAGGACTGGACAATGAATAATATTCCATGTTGAGTACCACAACGCAGATACTCGAGGAACGATTTCGTAATAGCCAAAAATTTAATAAGCGGCTGCTACTGCCCATGACTGGAAGAATATTTAGTCACGACTGAAATACATCTCAAACAGAACGCATGCATATCTTATAGATTTACCACGCGACATAGCTACTTTTATAGAAATAGAGCACCAGTAAAAATGGCCGGTTTTTGCCGTAGTTTCGGGAATCAATACTACACTTCAATGATTTCGCGTGCAATGAACAAAAAATCCAGACTTTTACACAAAAATATTGCCAATAAAGGCGATTTCTGTGCAAGTATACTCGTGGCATAACTCATCGACCACTTCCTGTGCAACCTGCATGCTAAAAATGCTGTATGACGGTCGGTCGATAGTGTTTGATAGTCAATGGGCGACCTGCTAGGTTTTTGAGATTTCCATCAACCAACCACACTCGCGAAACCAACGCGTCATAGGCACGCCCACCAACTTTTGCTGCATGGCTGTACAGCACCAAAGCGACAGCATGCACACCGCACAACTACATAAACAACACAAAACGACAAAGCACAAGTGCAACACCATCACCAACAGTCTTCAAAATGAGCACACGTGTAGCACTACCGCGCCAAACTGTATCTGGGGGTTCCAGAGTTAAGCAACACAGATGAGTGGAAGGGAAGACTGTGTTGTTGGAAGCAAACGTCCGAATGTATTGAAAAATTTAAATTCGGTGTTTGCGTAAGTCTTGCACAAACAGCTAAATTCTTAGTTTACTCTGCTAAACAGAGTGGTTCTGTTAACTTTGTAATCAACGGTTGTCAATGTCTAAAGAACAAACTGGTTAGAGTGTCTAACTATCTTGATTCATTAACCAATGTTAAAGCTGCTTGCAAAAGCGACTTTAATATACATGCGAGAATCGACTTCCACAACTATTGAAATATTTATCATTACCAGCGCGTGTAAACCTGTCACAACAGCACGCATGCTGCACCAACGCAGCACAGCACACTTGCAGAACCAAGGCACAAAAACACACGTGCAGCACCAACGCACCAAAGCACACGTGCTGCATCACCACCTCGAGTGCGCGTGCAGAACACCTCGCCAGCAGCTTGAACAAGAGCTGGAAAAATTCAGCAACAGCTTTAACAGCAAAAGATGGCAACACCGCCGACCATGGAGTCACGAGCTCCAACATGTTCACGAACGCGATCAACAACACGAACCTAGCAGCGCGTTGTGCGTCGGCGATGTTGATTTCGGAAGAGACGATGGTCTAGTTCCACACGCACGCATCTGCACTGACGAACATTGCGTCACTCTTTGAGGACTAACGTGAGCATCTCTTTGGACTCTTCGTCGTCCGAAATATCTACGCGCTTTTGCGACACAATTCAAAACGCACAAAATACCATGTTGTACTTCTCTGCCGCAGTAAATTGTACCGGTGTCACAGATGCTTCAAGTTCGCAACGGTTTAGAGCAAGCGCTTCGACTGGAACGGTCTGGTGTTCACTCCCCGACCATCTTTTGATAGCATAATCATCAAAGTATGGATCGGCCATGACTATGTTACAGACAAATTAAGACTGCGTAATGTGTAAATGGTGTCTAAAGCATACGTATGATAAACGTTATACCATCTATACAACATACCTCGGGTCAATATGTCCAAGTGCAATGACTAAAGTCATGTCACGGGTTTTAAGATACGTAGTTGCGGGACAACGCTGCAGCTGCATAGAAATCGTGAAGTCGCAGTCGCACTTCCAATTATGCATCAAATCTCTATGCTGTATTTGTCACCTTGAACAATGACGAGTCCATCTTCGACCTCGTTTGCGTACATCTATTGATCATACTTCTCCAATACCGTTGTGTACTGAGTCTTCACAGCTTCAGCAGCAAAGTGCGTTGTCCAGCGCAACACGCACTCCATCTCCTTGTCGCAATACTTGCTCGTAAATCTACCGATGTTGTT
Source organism: Globisporangium camurandrum (assembly GCA_023337595.1). Taxonomy (NCBI): domain Eukaryota; phylum Oomycota; class Peronosporomycetes; order Pythiales; family Pythiaceae; genus Globisporangium; species Globisporangium camurandrum. Next base: position 7,827 of record JAADXH010001563.1, on the reverse strand, counting down.
GCGACACTCAAAATATTTGCGTTGGTAAAAACGAGATTATTTCGCATGCTCTGTCGCACATTCAGCCATGGTGCTATCTCGTCACAACGTTATTGAACTTCATTAACAACTACTCGAGGTGCTATTTGTGTGATTGCGGAAGTGCGGTAGCGTCGCCCTACAGTGCATGATCTAAAAGTCCTGAAATGTGTGACACTTGCTGTTCATGTGCTGGAGGAATTGTGGACAATTGATCCAGTTGCACGATGATTGTCGCGCGCTTTGCTCTGACTCGTACGTGGTTTCGCTCAACACATTGACCAATTGGCGCACAGTCTGTTCAACAGACCGCTGGTCCATCGTGGACAATTTGCTCATCTCCGAGATCTTGAGTTGCTTCTGTAGGTACAGGATGACAAGGAAGTGGCAGATGAGGATCTGATTCTCAATGACCGCTCATTGCAGACGTTGTATCACCTGCATGTCCTTGTCGGTGACAACAACGCGGAGAAAGAATCACCGTTCTTGATGCGCGCGATTAATGTTTTTCACTGCACGATTGATGTGCGAACGCGAGTTCGGCGCCAACTCTGACTGCGGCACGGCTGGACCATCACAAACGTTCATAACCATGAGCGTGCAGAGTTGGTAGCTGTACCTGATCGTGCATGTCACACAAACACGACAAATGGGATCAGTCGTGTGTATAATAGACACACCATGCACGTAATATGCTCGAACCATGAACGAATCATGAGTGCATTATGTACAACTCATGCGTCATAGCATTTTGTCTTGTGGGTACAGTCGATCAGCCGTAGTTCCAACAATGGTCCATACATATCTCGGAGGTGCTTCGTCGATATCAACAGAATAGCTGTCTCTCCTTCAAGCATATTTTCAATTGTTACGACGCTGTTAGGTACCTTTTCACAAGGACTTTACTGCATTCGCTGTTGCGTCTTCGTTGTCGCGTCTCGTGACCGATCAACTGTGCGCGTTGAATATGCTGTCGATGTCACGACGTAGAACATTGGTGTCTTGGTCCAAAATGAAGTTGTAGATCTGGAAGCGCTTCAAATTGTAAAGATGTAAGTCATTGAATGGTCCATGGTGCGTACATAACTCAAACACAACTGAACATACCTCAAGCCAGCAGCTGTTCGAGTACAGCGCGATCACTCCTCAGCTGATGGGGTAATTGTGCAGAAGATTGTCGTGAAGTACGCGCTGAATGCACTGCTTTTTACGTTTGAACATCTGGACGACGAAACAAAATCACACTTCGTCCTTCGCGTGCGGCGATTTAATCGCTTGCCGGAGCCTCTCTTCTTCTCTGGCCATACGTGTGTGCAAATCTATGTTCGCTTGAAGGTTTTCCTCGAATAGGAAAACACAACTAATTTGTTCACGTTGCCTACACTTGTCATAGTCAAACGACTGTTCTACTCACATGAGTCTGTACCACACAAGAATGATTACCATCGTGCTCTGTATTGATACAACATCTTCAGCTGTTGCACCAGCACCTTGAACGGCAGCTTTCGCAGTATTCATCGTATTGGATCAGGCACGGGCATGTCGCGGACAGACCACCTGTCGTAGACTGAGGCGAGCGTGGAGTTAAGAGAACACGCGGAGTCGACGATTGCGGCGTATACAGGCGAGAAGTCTTGCAGTGACTATGTTTGTATTCAATGAATTCGATCGTGCGATGCGCGAGTCACTTTCATCTAGTTTAGGGTACTTCGTTTTATCGTCTGCGATATTATTGTCGCACGTGAGTTTCTCTGCTTCGTTTAATTGTGTTCCGGACCACAGGCGCATCATTGCAATTGCGTTTGTCCGGTTGTGTTGTCTCCATGCTGTGCGCCATGACTTGTTGCTGCAACGGCGTGCTTGTGAGCTTAGCAATTCGAGTATGCAGATACGTGTCCGATCTTTGTTCATTTATCTTCGATGATGCGCGCGCAAACAAGATCGCAAAATGACCATCGAGTTAACAAGACCACGAAAGTAGTTAACAAGAACAAGAAAGTTTTTGGCTTCACAGCACAGATATACACACGGCGAGCGTCACGCGCACATGTGAACTAGCTGGACACGCACACACACAGACGCACACGCAAAACGCACCACCTCAAATGCAGCAACGGCGCTCGAGATTTCGCGCAGCGGTTCGAAAATGCGTGGCCGCATCCACTATCGTCCTGTTCGACTTCCTAATTTGTACATGTCATTGAACGAAGACGAAACGCTAGACATCAAAAAGGATCCACGCGTCAACACGATGGCACACTAAAAAAACATTATACGCACCGATCTGCTCGAATTGGCCTTGGTTGCCAATTCGTGAGTGATGCGTGCATTTGCGGATTCTCGATAGCACAACTTAACGGAGCAAGCATGCACAAGTGCATGTCAGACTATGGAAAACAGCAGTAGCATTTATAATCAAGTATAACGCACCGCGAGTTACGAAACTGCGACGTCGCAATGTATATGTCGGGATATTCTCATTAGTGTTTTTTTGCATCCGCAGGTGTCAGGGATGCAAGTTGGTTAGTGGAGGAAATATGCCTATCTTATTTGTATATCCACAGTACCATAGATCACACAATGTTTAGCTAATGAGCATGTTACAACATTATGTACAATTTTATGGACTGTAACATTTCCGATTTTAATGGATGGCATATACACATTAAGGTAACGCGGACTATACTTTGTGCTTTCGGCTATCGATATAAGATGGTGGTCTAAGTTTAACTATGATGTAGAATGTACTGGAGTAAATTTTCACTGCAACAATTCGAAACTCCTATGCCATATCGATGAATAACCCACTCGTACCCAAATAATATTAGGCGTCACTTTTAGTACCCTGCAACGTCGTAGCAGTACCGAAATTTCTCGGGTATCACTTTTGTAATTCGGGATGTACGACGCAAGATAATGTCAAACATGTCTACGATTTGTGTGTATCTCATCTCATCTGTGGAAACCAAATTAAGAGTACCAATGTCGATCTTTTTTACATAAACTTGGTTCGATGTCGTTCCTGTTGCCGTTAATTCATTGTCCTAATTATTGAGTTCAATGGCAACAGCACTACAGCTGCACGGCAGCGGCGCAGCGTCAACAACAAACCTGTCAAATAAAAACGAAACCTTCAAATAGAATCAACAGTCAAGTGAAACTTGTCATGTATGCATGCGCTTGTGAGCGCTGAGTGCGTGTCTCATTCACTATCGTCGTCCGTCGACTCAAAGTGGTCGCTATTTATCATTTTCGCAGCTCGCTGGCGCTTTGATTTTGCCTTGACACCACTCGTCTTCTTTGCTGCGCTGCCGCTTGCCTTTTTCATGGAGCTGGTGGACGTGTGTTCACTGCTGCTGCTGCTCTTTGCGTGCTTGGCGATGCGTCTTGTGCGTTGGCGTTGGCGTATGGATCGTTCTGGTGGTGTTTGCGTCTTGTTGCGTGCTCGTCGTCGCAACCTTGCCAACTCTGCCGCGTTTACGCTTATCACCTTTGTAACGCAGGACCGTACCGCGCGTGCTCTTCTCCGACTTCACCTTCTCCGTGCCGTTATTCCACAGAACATGCCAGATATAGGCGCGCGTGTGCGAGTTGTTGTTGTTGCGCGGTCGAGCGATGTTACACAGGTACATGCTACAGGAACGACGTTAGTTAGAAACCAATGGACACCAGAGACAACTACCAGACACAACAACCTTTTCACGTACCGAGAGTGCGCGTTGTGATCGAATGTGCTGCACCCCCGGCTCCACTACTTCGTGTTAATTCTCTTGCCCTTCTTTTTCTTGTACTGGCTGCACATCTTGCACGACCGCGTCGTGTGGCGCCGCGTGCCCTTGGTGCCGACTTTGTAGTCCTTCCCCTCGACCAGTATGTGGCTCCGGTCTGCCCGGCGTGGCCTGTCGGCGGCCGATTCAGACGAGGATATGCCGAAGAGCTCGTTTCGCAGCTACAGCAGCTGTGCGTGCGAATGCAGGAGCCACTTGGCGTGACCGGGCGCCTTCACGTTATCGAGATCGCACGTTTCGCGGTGCACGACGAACGTATTGACAAGTTGTATGTGGAAGAGTCCAATGAAAAAGCACTTGTAGTACTTTCGGACAATCTATGCACGGATTAGCGATGTAAACACAACTGGCTGTGCACGTCGACCCTACCCATCCTGCGCTCATGCTCGCGCGCAATTGATGGGTAGGGTATAGTTAAACGCTGTCCGCCAGAAATGTGCGCTCTAGAATACAAAGAAATTTGGAGATGTCGTTCGTTACACACCATCGTTTGCAAGATGCATACAGAAACGACAGCAGGACAACACTTGTGCAAACGTACCGCGAGTCTGCAAAGCGCACCTGCCACCATTGTACAGCATTTTAATTGTCATGTTATCCCACCAGACCAACGCTGCAATGGAGAGGCAAGTAAAGTTCACGCCATCCGCGTTGTGCCGCGGACGATGGCTGCCGTGCGAGGTCGATTCGGCTCGCTCCCAGCTTCAGCATACCCGAGGCGGTTGGAAATGATCGTGCAGACGCTGAACACACCTCGGCCGATCAGTTGTAGAGCCAGCTGGACAGAGGTTTACAAGCGGTCAGTGACAAGAAGGTGCGACACATTCGCTTGCATCGGCGACAGCACGTCTGCGTGGTTGCGCGGCACATCCGCGTGCCCGAGCACTTCCCTCTGGATTTTGCCGCAATGTACTACTATGCTGCAGCAACGACATCAGCAAAAGGCACAAACGCCACAGGAATGTCATCAGAAAACAATGTAAAAAATGTTTGACCCATAGGCCTTTCGCTAGACTGTGGGGCTATACAAACATACAAATACATGCAGACATGCAATATCACAGCAAAAGCAAGGTTCGTTAATTGCCAGCCAGCAGAGCATGCAGCGTCTCGAAGGTAAAACTATGCCAGGGGGAACGCGACACGAACAGCTTTGTTCCCCACTTGTGTGGTTTGTTACGCAATTTACCGGCGGATAGAGTTTTATCTACAGCGAGGCGGAAGCACAGCCACGCCAAACTCAATGATCAACGTCGTCTGAAAACCTTGTCGAAATGAGCGCTGCAACATGTCCACGTTACGCACTTCGCACGCATAGTCGTGCTCGCGTTCTGGTGCGGCGTAGTTGGAAGAGTGCAGGTTTTGCATTATGTAACTGAACCGATCGCGCGACATGTAGTTGCCAAACAAGTCTGCTGGCACCGCGCCAACACTGATAGTAGCCCAGTGATCAGCGAACCGGCGTGTGTACTGGCTGAGCACGCGCGTGAGCAAAAGTCCAACGCAAACGATCAACTCCTGCAATTTACCATTCGTCCTTCGACATCGCTGCTGCAATTTTCTCGCGCCAGAACATGTCTGTTCCTATGCACGCAAACACACGATCGATACGTCTGGGCAACTGCTTGTTCTATTGGTTAGTTTCGAGAGCGATCTTATGCCACCATGAGCGCGGCATAACGAACAGAAAGCGCTCGAGCGGTGTATCGGTCAAACTCGCAACAGCACGCGTTGGGCTGCCATTGTCGCAGTCCAAATTCGGGTATTCCGTGTCTGCTTGGAATAGCAATGGGTCTGTGCAAAAACTCATCACTTAGAAGTCGATGGTTTGTCGCAATACTTGCCAAAACAATTTGCTAATGAAGTACGTTCTACATTACGAGCCAGTCTGCCATCCTGTCGAATGCACTCGGCGCAAACGTTCCGTGTAAGAAGCGAGAGCGACAAGATCAGCGGACTCTGTTGACGTCCACTCGTCAGTAGATGAACGTGCTGGAGATCCTGGAGCTTCTTCTGCATCCTCGGTCGAGTCGACAGCGGTGTCGCCATCCGTAGGCGTCGATCGCGTCCGCGACTTCGTCGTATCACGTATCGTTGTCATCATCCTCTTCGTTACTATCTAACTGCACATACTCGTCGTCTACAGACAATGCATCGTTCGTAGTGGCCAGCAGCTAAATCGTTCAAAGCGGTCGTTGCAGCAATTGGATCTGCATTTAGTCCTCTGGTTAAACACTACAGGTGTCGTGTGAACGTTGCTTGCGATGAGTGTTTGTTGTGGTGGTGATTGTTTACGATGTTGATTTTCTCTCGTTCGGCACACCGCAGCATTTTGTCTGGAGTGCTTCATGTCGCTGTGTTGATCAAGTCTCGGCTTCATCAAGCGCAGCGCACTTCTTGGCTTGATCAATTTCCCAATGCGCTGCAGCTAGGGCTGCGGCGGCATCGTTCTCTACTGTTCAGAGTTGCTTTGATATCGGTTTGCCAATTGTCGATTGGTGCTGTCTCTTGCTTGCACAATATTCACACGTTAGTGCTCGTTGCATTGTAATGTCGTAGTGCAGATATCTCACACCCAATGTCGTTCGTGCGAATTGGTTATGTTTTCGACGCTGCGGCAGCCTGCTGGTGCATGTCGTTGTCACGAGTGCGGCAAGTGCAGTATTCGAAGCGACAGGAAACAGCAGCAGTCTACGCATCTTTGGCTCCGGCGACTTGGTACCATGCGTCGTTGCAATTGACGGCGTCGGAGCGGAAGATACAGCAGGGCATGGCGTGGCAGGCGCTACTGCAGGCGGCTCAACTGTCGTTTCATCTTGATTTCCACTAGAATGCACAGCACACGATCCAGCTGATGCGACGACAGCGTTTCGTTGTTGTTGATGTTCGTGTTTGCTCGTCGTTGTGTCGATTTGCGGTGGTGGTTGTGTGATCGTCTCGACTGGTGGTGGTGGTGGCGATGAGAAAATTGCAGATGCTGCAGCTGCTGCAGCCTCTCGTGCTAATCTGGATGCTTGACTACCATCGTTGATCGAAAGTGAGGCGTCTTTGCCGATCTGTCCTGGATTCGAGCTCGAACGCGCTTGCTACAGTTGGGGCTGCTCGCTGTGCTCTTTTCTCTGCGCCCGTGTGGCTTCTCATTGCTTGTTCGATCGCTGATATATTTTCTCTATCGTCAAATTGATGAATGAATAGTGAAATCCAATCTCGGCAATGCCATTTTAAGCTTTGCAGCTCAAACAACGTGGCTGGCACCCAAATTTGCCCATCTAAGGTTTTTTTCTCCACATACTTTGCACCAACCCCTGAGCAATTTATTGAATCCTCAATTTGGCTGTTTTCGTTAACACGGGCGCATGTTAATTAAAGTATGTAAATTAACATTTAGAGTCAACGCTTTCGATGAACACCTTGCTCATGGTAATTATAGTTCAAAAATTGACATAGAGCTAACGCTACTGTATATTGGCGTTCGAACGACATCAGCAAAAATCCCAATTTGTCGTTCTGAACGACATCGGGGTGTGATGTGTTAATCAAGAGATACATTGTTGTGACGTGCCTTGGAATGGCAGTTGTGTAATACATGAGCAGTGCACATTGGGAGAATTATGCTTCAGTAATACGTTGCGGTTTTCCTTTGAATACTACATGAGTGTGGTAGTTCATTACACACGAAATTCGTTTGTTAAATTGCATTAATATTCATTTTTAAAGCTACTTTCGTGCATGCTACATGCAGCTAGATGTTTGAAGGATACGACAAAATGTCATGAGTAATAAATACCTAATACCTCTGGATAAAAATGTATACCCCAGCTTAGTAATTCCTGATTTGTCTGTTTACTTAGAATCAGCTTTTGCAAGTCGCGCTCGCACTTGGCATTTCATCGATGCCGTTTATGATGTCGACGATGTACATGCGTAATATTGCACATATTGGCAACTATGTTTTATGATGTCAGCAGGGCCGCTCAATAAAAATGAGTTAATTTTATGACCTGCATAACAAAACTATGAT
>JAADXH010001562.1:0-10456 GCA_023337595.1 Globisporangium camurandrum | reverse complement strand
GCTTGCAACAACTTAGCAACACGAGCTCAAGCCGAGATTGAAGTCTTGTGCTTGTGCCACTCACGTATCGATACGTGAAAGGCGCGAAGCGACATGGACGCAATGAAGCGAAGTGGCAGTGACAGCATGGAGGATAGCGAGCGGCATCGTGACGCTCCCGATAATGCTCCAGCAGCTGGGTCATCGTTCGACACATCAACGGCACCAACAAGAGCGTCATCCGCAACGTCTACACCAACACAACAACAGATCGTAGTCCACAACTCGCGTGCCACGTGTGATCCTCGCGTTGCAGACCAACCAAAGCAGCGGAAGAAGAAAGCGATAGCACACAGCGCTGCAGATACGAGTAGCTCGTCGTCGTTCCCAACGCCGTTCAAGTGCAGCGGCGACTTTTGCGGCGTCGTGTTGCACGAACAGCAGCCGCCACACCGCCGCACACAACAGTCGAGCGTCAAACTAGACAGCACGGCAAAGCGTTTGGGCGGCAATGCATCGATTGCAACATCGTCGTTCGAGACGACGGCCTTGCGCATGCTCTTCCCGCCGGACGAAGCGGCGCTGCTGCTCGACAGCGAGAGTCTCTCCAACCTCACACTGAGCATACGAGACCCCACAGCCGCTTCCTCTAGCAAGCCGCATGATGCGAGTGCGTTGCACGTGCTCGCGTACAAGTCGATCGCGCTTGGCAAAGCAAACCGCGAGCACTTGACGCAGCGGCTGCGTGCACAAACACGCAGTCTAAATGACAACAAACACACGGGACAGTCAAATAGCGTTCCACACGACAAGCATGTGCCAAAGCGGTCGAGTCTACTGGACAGCACAGCCGCGCACGAATTTCGTCAAGGCTCACGGCTTCGTATGTTTGGCGCAATGGGCGACAGCGTTGCGAGCTACTACCGACAAGTACGCGTCTGCAACGACTGCTACGCGATCTACACGCTACTCGACGCAACACGGATGAGCCAATCGAAAACCGACAGCGCATACACTGTAGACACTAGCAACAAACACCGTTACAAGCGCAAACAGCAGCAGGCGCATGCGCATGCTCAGCAACAACAACACACCCAGCTGAAAGACGAGTGGAAGAGCCACGTTGCGCGCGAAGTCGCCGACAAAGAGCGTCTGTACCTGCGCAAGAACAACGCCAGTAGCACAAGTGCCGTTATGCTTGACGCTGCAGCTGGTGTCGCTCCAGCTGACGCTGCGCGTTTCAATCACAGTCCGTCGACGCCTGCTCCGATCCAGATCAGCTGCGATAACATAAGCGACGACGACAGTGTGCTACCCGTGCTGTTGACGCCGAAAGCGCAGTCACAGCGTGTATCGACTAGCGATGGCAGTTTGGCAACACACAGTCCTAGTGAAACAGACTCACCGTCGCAGTTGAATACATCGACGAGTATGCCAGCGCTTCCTGGCTCGCATCGTGTGACCTGCATCCACAACACTGGCAAGCATAGTTGCTTTGCGCTCTCGAGCAGTAGTGTCGACATAACAAAGACGGACAAGAGCAGCGCCGTTGCGTTCAAAGGACTCGATCGGTACTTGCGCGGCGAGAGCAAGCGGATTGATGAACCAGTGCTCGTCGAAGGTCAGCTCTTTCGATCGATTGCATCGACCAACACAACTACGAAGTTGCGGCTCAAGACACCACCAGCAGCTGACACTGCGAGCGTGTTGCTCATCGATGCAGACGCAACGAGCCTCGAGCTGTTGCATCGCAATCTGCAAGCCATTGCGACACTATCGCTCGAGATCGAGAGCGTCTTGGACGTGAATGAGGCACTCGCAGCTGCGAAAACGTTTGCATTTGACCTCATTCTGTGCGAACGCACGTTCCCACCGCCGCGAATGGCTGCGACTGCAACTACGGTAGCGAGTGGCCTCGACTTTGTGCGACTGCTGCGGCAATTTGAGCTCCAGCAGAGCATCGCAACGAGCAAATCAACGTCGTCTGCTAGCGCTGCGCTGCTGCCACGACGCGCAACAGTCGTGTGCGTCACAACGCAGACAACGCCTGCCGACCTGCAGCTGTACCGTGACGCTGGCATGGACGGCTGCATCGGCAAGCCGATCAGCTATGAGTCGCTGCGACATACAGTGGTGGCGGCACTCACGCGCGTCGCATCTTCCGCAAGTGCATGCATCGCTCCAAGCAACAGCGACGCAGCGGTCGCAAGTGCGAATGTAGTGCTCGCACGTGCAAAACACGAGCAACAAGAGCGCAAGCGACGCCGACGCCAGCGTCTGGAAGCTGCGAGCGCTCTGCCACTGCCTGGACTCGCAGACATGGACGCACGCGACAATTGTGTGAGTGGGACGTTCCAGATGGATGCAGCAACGAGTCTGCCGTTCTGTGTCATGGGACGCGTCGAATTGCAACCGCAGCATATCGCAAACACGTTCTTCAACCTCGTCGTCGTCCACGACGTGTTCGATACGTGGGAACGACTGCAGATCTTGCTCCAGCCGATCATTGCACGTTACCACGGCGCGATTCAGGTGCTTGTGTGGAACTACCCCGGCCAAGCGTACACGACGTGGCGACATGGTACATTGCTGAACAATGTGTATCATGCACAGTGCTTGAATGCGCTGCTGCAGCACGTCGGTGTCAACGGCCTTCGTCTGTGGCGCGACGCGCCATACTACTTGATGGGGATCGGCAATGGCGGCAGCATCGCCACGACGTTTTGTACGCACGCGCCGCCGCTCGATCGCAATACGCGCGCACTGCTGCTCGTGAATGCGTTTGTCGGTGTCGACGCACAACTTGCGCAGTTCTTCCACGACTGCCTCAAGGTGTTTATGTGCACGCCAGCGTCACGCCCGGATTTGCCAGTCTACTTCCACACGCGATTTCTGTTCTCGTCTGCGTACCTCGCACGCGTGTCGACGCCTTTGGCATTGAATCTGTACACGGCCGTGATGAATCCGATTACGCTCGACGGCCGCCGCGCGCTTTGCCAAGGCGCTCTCGCACACGTCGATCCCGTACCGCTTGGAGCGACCGACCGCGTGCGGCTCCACGTGCCGCTCGTGAGCGTCTGCTCGGCGCAGAACGCACTGGTCGATGCTGCTGCACAGACCCACAAACTCGCACAACGCTGCGGTTTGGACGTTGTCGAGTCGATCGGGAAAGTGCTGCGGCAGCCGCCAGCGACGCGCAAACAATCGCACCAACTCAGTTGTGTTGTGTCGTTGCCGGGCGGCCACGAGATCTTTCAGGAGTGTAAACAGGATCTGCTGTTGCTGATCGAGCAGCTCGTGACTGGCTACCACGAAGCAAACGACGTGTCGACGAAGGCACTTGGCACTAGCGCACACGATGCAGGTGCACATCCGCTTACAAGTTGCAGTGTCGTACCGAACAAACCACACAATCACGACGCCATGCGATCGAAAGAAAGAACGACAGGCGCGCGCGACGAAGACGATGCAATGCACAAACACCAGCTCGTGGGTTCGACTGGCGCAAGCAGCACTACCAACAAAGGCAGCTTTGAGGATGCGTTCATCGACAATGTACTGTCGACCGTCCAGCACGTCGTCGACGTCACAGCAGCGCCGCCCACAAGCAACAGTTTGCGTCCAATCCACAGCAACAGCAATAGCAGCAATAACCAACGCGTATCGTCGCCGGAACAAACCAAGTGGACGCAGTTCCAGCGCGAACAAGCGCACAAAACAACTGCATCTACAAATGCAAAGCCACTTGGCGCTGTCGTTGTGCCCGTCGGTAGCAGCAGCGCAAAGAGCGCAAAGCAGACGAGTCCATCGAAGCTCGTAGCGATGACGTCGTGGGACCCAACGACACCGGCGTTTGAGCGCTTGAGCTCCAATGTGATCTACAAAGTCGGTGACGGCTCGAAGATCTACCCGGACCCACAGCACCAAACAACCACAAGCAAGACGAGCAAGGCGTCTGGCGCGTCGCATACAACAGCGAGCATCCCGGAGCTCAAGGAATACATGGAATGGCGCGTCAAGCGCAACCAGAAGCGGCTGCAGCGCATGGCGAATCAGGCGCGCGTGATCCAGCGTGCATTCCGTGCATTCTACGCACGGACGCTCGTGCTGCGGCTCAAGCGCGAACGATGCGCTGTCGCATTGCAGCGGCACTGGCGCGCACGCATGGCACGCAAGAAGTACAAGGGCATGCAGAAAGAGGACTGGGCCGTGCGTCTATTGCAGCGCCACTGGCGCGGCAAGATGGGCCGCGACTCGTACCGCGATCGCTTCCGCAAGTACTTGGCAGCCGTCGACATCCAGCGCATCGCACGTGGGTTTGTAGCAAAGCGCGCGGTCGTGCGCATCCGCCGCCGGCTCTACGACGCTGCTGTCACGCTCCAGCGCCGCGTGCGGCAGTTTCTTGCGACGCGCCGCACGTTTGCCAAGCGCCGCATGCGCAACAGCGCTGTATCAATCCAACGCGTGTTCCGTGGCCACGTCGGTCGCAAGCGCTTTGCATACGAGCGCGACAAGTTTCTGTATGCGCAGACGCAGTCGCAGGGCATTGCGTTCGGGCAGCAGATGCTCATGGAGTATAAACTGTACGGCACGAAGCTCCAGAGCGACGTCGCAGTGCTCGCACAGGCAAAAGTCGACGTCGAAGCGCAGGCCGAAGTCCTCATAAACGAGATCTGTGCGTTTGATGACGGCATTCGGCTGTTGGAGACCGAGATGCACGCACTGAGTCAAGTCGAGACCGAGTCGCTTGCGGCCAAGAGTGGCGGTAATGGCAATACGATGGACGAACAGAGCAAGTGGGCGCTGCGCGAGCAAAAGATGCGACTCGACCGCGAGTTTACGCAGATGCTTGCGCAGATCGCACAGCGGAAAGAGAAACTGCGCGCGTTGGAAGAGTCGCTCCAGCGTCTCGATCGCGAGCGACTGAGCAAAGAGAACGAGCTCAAGAGTCTCGAGCGCAAGTTGGTTGTGCTGTTGGACGATCAGCAGCACGAACTCGAGCAGATCAAGCGCAAGCAACAGACGCGCAATCAGCTCGTGCTGGACTTGACTGCATCGTCTGGAGGAAACGCTGGAGCGTCGAACGCACTCAATAGCGTCTCGCCCAGCAAATTGCGGTCGGTACAGAGCACGAGTCCGACGTGGAGCCTGTCTGCAAGCGACACAGCACTGTCGCCATCGCGCCGGTCGGCTGCATCGATCGCGGCAGCAAATGCTACGTCCGCCTACACGCAGCAGCAGCGCGAAGAGGCGAATTCGCTCATGGAATCGACCGAGACGATGATGAAGTTTGGCTTCATGTCCATGTCGATGACGTACTTTAGTAGCATGAACATGGTCCGCGCGATGCGCAAGATCGGCGCGCACCACATGACGCTCGACAGCGCTGCTGCGGTCGCAAACAAACACTGGCCCGAGTACGCGACGTCCCCTGGCGCTGCTGGTAGCAGTGATAGCACCAACACCAGCAGCAGCTCTTTCCAGCCGGCAGTGCCACCAGGTAGCTTCCCAGGGCAACAGCCGCTCCAAGTCGCTGGGTGGAGCGTCGGAGACATTGGCCGCTGGCTCGATACGTTGGCGCTCGGGCAGTACAAGCGTGCGTTCGCAGACGCAGCAGTCGACGGTGCGTTGCTGCTGCATCTGAACGACGACGACCTCAAGAATACGCTCGGGATCGAACACCGATTGCATCGGAAGAAAGTGCTGACGTCGGTCGAGCAGCTCCGGGACGTCGAGACCGCCAAGATGCGCAAACTCTACGGCAGCGCAGCACACAATCCGCCAACCACTGCGTCGTCATTCCCGTCCGCATTAAGTCCAGAAAGCAGCAAAGCGTCGCCATTGTTGCCATCGGCAGCGCTCAGCGCGTCACCACTCGCGTCGCCAAGCGCGAATACCAATACAAGCAACAACAGCAGCAGTGAGCGTCCAATCGCTTCGATCGTCGTTGCGTTCCCAGAGTTTTGTGCACTCGTGCGCCATGGGAAGCTCAAGCAACTGAAAGAAGCGCTTGCAAACGTTCCGGACCGGCGCTTTGATGCACTGACGGTCCGCCAAGCGTTTGCCCCCGGCGTCGGGACGTTGTACGACGACGCACTCGAGAAGAGCGCGTTCCACATTAACAAGAGCGACGAACATGGGAACGCGCCGCTGCTGCTCGCCGCACAGAACAACAACCTCAAAGTCGCGCAGCTCTTGCTTGCGAAAGGCGCAAACCCAAACCACCAGAACGTACGCTTTGTCTTTTATATTAGGACGATGCTGCTACTCTCCACTCACACTTGTATGGATACATGCGCTCTATGCGCTCTATGACAACGACTAGCGCAATGGCAACACGGCCGGGCACTACGCAATGGCGTATAGCTTCTTTGACCTTGGCGCGTGGCTCTTGGACCCGGACAAAGGCGGCGGCCGCGACGATGTGCTCAACGAGAGCGGTCTCACGGCCTACGACGGTCTGTCGTAGAGTCATCTATACAACGTCTTGGCTGTATGGTGGGACTGCTTCTGCTGGCGATCGAGACACTGCGTCGCGTGGACGATGCCGCCTGCAAAGAGCGCGACTTGGCTCAGCACTTTGTTTATTTATTATCCAACATACAAAGCAACATAGAGAGCAACAAGCGTCAGCTGCATTGAAATAGAGCCAGTGCAGCACAGTAGCAGCAGCTCCCGTAAGTCCGTCTACATGTCGCACCAGACGCTAGAACAAGCGGATCTGCGACGTCGATCGTCGTTGTCGGCGCATACGCAAGTGCAAATGCATTGGTGAGTGCGTGGAGCACGACGCACTCGAGCAGCGAGTGTGCGACTGCGAGCCGAAGTGCGAGAAACACACCGACGAGAGCTGCAAGCACGATTTGGTACACGACGAAGCTGCTGGTGTAGAGGTCGTCAGTACGAATAGAACGAAGGTTCACGACGTGTGCGAGTGCAAACAGCGCACTTGCGACGCCAGCGCTCTGCTGCACAAGCGAATAAGAGGACGGCGTGAGAGCAGCAGTGGCGCTCACAATGCGCCGTGCGACAGTGAGGAACACGAGACCGCGGAAGAAGAGCTCTTCACGCACAGGCGCAAACACGAGCGACTCGAGCAGCAGCAATGGCGATTGCAAGCGGTCGTCGCGACGTGGCCACGCAACGAGCGGTCGAGTCGACGTGTGCGCGCAGCTGTAGTCGCAATACGCGACGCTTGCAAGCACGAACGTCTGTGCAGCAATGTACGACGCGACGACGCGCTGACTGGCAGCTGGGAACCTGGTGTCGAGTCCGAGTTTATGTACGAGCACGGGACGTGGGAGTGCGAGGAACCGACTCGCAAAGCCGCCGATGCCGTAGATGAAGACGCCCGTGCGCGTAGCGTCGCGTACGACAGCAGCGACAAGTGCGTTCGTTGTGAGATGCGTACTGACTGTGTGTGCGAGTGTCGCGATCGTCGCGCAGAGCATGAGCAGCAGCGACCCGACGCCGAGCACGAACACGAGCTCCATGCCAAGCACGACGAGTGCGAATGCGCGCGGCAGCTGCACTGCGTGGGCTATATCGATAGTCACGTACGTACAGTAGTGTGTTAGATGCGAGTGTGTAGACTCAAAGCAGTGCGATGCAATCGCAATTGAGGCAGCGTGCACCTGTGGATGCGTTTGTCCACGACCTGTCGGTCCTTTTGCTATTGCTGCTGCTCTGGTGTGTACCGTCGTCAGCACCAGCTTCTTGCACGGCTGTGAGTATGCGCATGAGGCCATGTGGTTTACTGTCGTTGCAGAGCCATGTTTGCGGCCATGATGGAGGCGATGGAGCATCAACATGTGCCGTGATGTGCGATGTCATCAGCGTTGCGAATGACATACACTGAAGCTCTTGCTCGACAAGCAGCTCCCGGACCATGTGTCCGCGTGTGTCGTGTGTGTAAGTCTGCACGTGGCGTCGTGTGGCTGAACACGTGTGTTAACGCGTCAGCGTCGTAGCAAGAGGTGACGCAGGATGGTACATGCGCCTGTTAAGAAAGGCAACTGGTTTGTTAAACGTAAAGAAACGTGCCGCTTTCAGATGCTGGTTGGTATCAAATTCTGGTGCACTTGCTGTCAAAATTAGCAAGTCATTGGACTTTTGGTTGTCGCACTTTTGCCTCCTCAACGAGCCATTTGCTATTGCTAAGTTGTCGCACTCGTACAGATTCGGGGTCATCTGAAAAAGTGCGACATCCTTACAATAGAAAATGGCTCCGAATATTTGTAAACGTGCGACAGCTTGGTTCTGTCACTATCGACCAACAAAGCGATTTTTGTGATCTGACAAAAAGTAATCAACTTTTTGTACATTTGAAAGCTTTCATCCTCTGCTCTATCGATCACAATCCAACACAACAATCGACAACGAGCGACAAGATGGCGATCACTGCGCTCGGACTGCTGCTCGTCGTCGTCATCGGTGCTGCGGTACTCGCGCCGTTCGTATACGTTGTCGTCACATGGGACCACGACATCGCCCGCACGTACGTGCTCCCGTGCTCACATGCTCGCGTACTGACTGCGGTGAATGCGTCTGACAGCCTCTCCTTGGCTTGACTGATTGCGCTGCCGCTGCTGCATGCACACATGATCTACTGTAATCCATATCTACGCGCCTCCTCACACATATACACGCATGGACAGGCTTCTCGCACTGCCTGCGCCAAATGACTTTGGGACAAAAGAGTTTGCGTGGCGCTGCTCGCTCTCATCGCTCACGCGCGTCGGATGGCGCAGTGCGACGCTCCGCAGTCCGTGTCCACGCGTGACACTCCAGTGTCCATTCGCGCTGCTTTCATCCGACTTTGCGCAGCTCGCAACGTCGCTCGGGTGCCACACGCTCGCGCTCGAGCAGCTCCCGTTTGTGTTTCCACAGGTCGCAACGAGCAGCTTGTTGCTCCAGTTGCTCGGGAACTCGCACTTTCCAGTCAGCGTCCGCGCGCTGCAGCTCAAAGCGCTCACGATCACGCAGTTGCGGCCACTCGACATGCGCTTCCGTGAACCGCTGACTCCGAGCGCTGACGATTCAGACGCTAGCGACGCTGACGCTACCGACGCATTGCTACAACAACAACAGCAGCAGCAACAAGGCATCCAGTGTGTGATGGTACTGACTGAGAAGCGGTTCCTCGAGCACGCGATCGAGTTTGTCGTCCAGACCGATCTGTTTGACGACCAAGGGACGCTCTGGCAGTCCGTTGCGTGGCTCACCGTGCCGTTCACGCAGCAGACGCTGCTCGTGCCGCTCGCGCAGTCGGGCTTCCGTCTCGACCCAGCGCTGCTCGATGCTGCAAGTGACGCGCCGCTGCGCGCATCGATCACGTGCACGGCGCGCAACCTCACTGAGTTCTCTGCCGTCGCCACGCCGAGCGTGACGGGCGCAAACGTGCGCGACAAGACGCCCGTGCTCTGGCTCCTCGGCCAAGTTGCGTCCGTGCTCCAGCGCGAGCACCGCGTCCCCGCGCTGCCGCTCATGTGCAGCGTCCAGTTTGCAGACGACGCAGCAGCGGTGCCACTCGGCGCGACGCTGACGGTCGAGTCGCGCACGATCGCTGCTGCTGCTGCTGCTGCGACGTTGCCACCTGCATCAGCGTCGGCCACATCGCCATCGTCGGTATTGACATCGTCTCCCGTGCAGTTTGCAGTCACGAGTGACCAGACGAACGTGCTGCGTGGCTTGTTGCGCACTGTGGGATGGACATTCCCAACTGCAGACGCGAGCACTGCGAACGAAGAGTGATAACACACACAGCACGCAGTCGACATCGATAGACGCTAGGTTGCAGAGAGCTACAGGAAGAGGCATCCGATCGGTTCACAACTCGTTGGTGATTCGTATCAATGCAATCAAATGCAAGTGTTGGGTAGAATAGAGAGGGAAGGAATACAACTAAAACTACTTGGTAGCGCGAAAGTTAGACACCCACTTTGACTAGTTTGCTGCGGATATATGAACTACAAGTTGATTGGTGATGAGGAGGTTGTGGACGCATGCGAGCTACTATGTAGTATTTCGAAGGAGTGTGATCAAGTACTGTAGCGAATATGACAATGCGTTGTATTTATTGGTGCTTGTTGCGCGTGTGTTGTGTGTGTAGCGCGTGAGTGTGCTGCCAAGTAGTGTGTGCGACGTAAGTCGAAAGAATGCAGGAGGGCGAACGAATGAACGTGTAGAGGTAAAGTGCGAGTTGTCGTCGCGTGTGACGGGGAAATGGGTCGAGTAAAAGTGTGCGCCATCCGGGAATCGAACCCGGGGCATCCCGATGGGAGCGGGATATTTTACCACTACACCAAATGCGCACTTCTCAATTTGTCGGCTACTACACAAGTCAACTCGTCAGAGGTACCCAGCTCTCTCTCCCGCTTCAGCACCAACAGTCGCCATCCACTCTCTCTCCCGCACGTCAGGATGGAGAATCCAGCAACTGCCGTTTCAGCACCCACCAACTCTTCCGCTTCGACTG
>JAADXH010001561.1:0-10458 GCA_023337595.1 Globisporangium camurandrum | reverse complement strand
TGGGGACGCTGTATGCATAATGCAGCGTGACCGCGCGCGAGCGGAAATCGGACGAGTACATCGCGCCACAGCGCCTGTCGATTGTTTGGCTGTGTGTCGTTTGTTTTTGTATTAAAGTCACTGCGTTTTACCAGTCTCTTCTTGCTCCGCATTCTCTTTTACACTCCTTTTTACAAACCGATTTGTGTGGATGTTGCTTGTTATTAAGGGGTTGCGGAGCAGGACATTTTCGCTGGTTATCACAATACTTGTGCAGTGAGAAAAGAACAGGGACATATTCGATCCAAAACGCAACAGAGCTATTGGTGCTACAATATAATTTCTAGCCTCAATAGGACTTCCAACAGTTATGATTTACACTGGCGGCTCCGTGTGACGTAAAACAAAAAGGCGGGTAGAGGCATACGACAGCACAACACCAGAAATTGTAACTTGAATGTAACGATTAACAGTATTACGTACAAAAATGGAGAGAGCCGCAAATAGAAATGAAATACATATTTGAAAATAAAAACGAATATTGTGACCCGTACTAAAGGATGTCGGCAGAAGATCCCTGGTTTGTCAGTTTATATAGAGACAACGACCGCTTATAGCATGCACATACGTATCACAAAAATCTTTTTGTCACACAGATTTCACGGTCGGAATTGTCAATACGAACCTAGTATGTCTTTGCACACTCACTGTTGTACATCACGAAAAAATGGTCACCTACGTCTGATTATGGTCGAAAACACCTATCTCCATATGTTTTTATAGGTTCGATTTGGTAGAGAAACGACGTACGCACTGCTTTACCGAACGTAAAATGAGAGTGTACATAGGTTACTTAAGTTCTGTAAAGTGTTTTATTGTTGCAGCGATTATCAACCCGGCATACTGTACGTACCAAATTTTAGACAGATTTTGTGTGTATGTACATAGAATGTGTTAGTCACATATATCAAAATTCAACTGTGTGCGTCCAATCATAAAAGCCGATGTTGATATGTTATATGCACCCTGTACACACGCCATGTCAACATGCGTTCAGGTGACATTGCACGTAAGTACTTGGTAATGCAGTATGATTTGACTAAATAGAAGTATCCTTGTCATTGCAGAGAACTCAATAACATAAACAGCACTATTACAGTAATGTTGTCGAAGAATGTAAAGTGCAGTGAGCTAGTTGTACAGACAGCGTGACGTTTCTCATATCAATGCTTAATCTCTTGGTGTGTATCACGGATAGTCACATTGCCAGTTTCGTAGTACCAAATGTGGGCACTTCTTCCGATCTCCCCCGGTCTTGGCATTGACTTTACGTGTTTATTGTACTTCACACAAAAATGCAGTTGAGCGAGGAAACAGAGGGAACGTAGCCGAAGCAGACGCTGTGTGGACTGCCAAGCGATGCACAGCACGAGGCGCCCGCCAGTATTCTGTGTAGGCGGGCCCAGTGGCCTCTGTTTACTGAAAAGATGTGGCAACACCAACTAGTGCCAAAAAATCAGTTTTGTGCATTTGTATCGATTTAACTTTAGGCACCAAAAGCGCAAAAGAACAGTCTCGATCTGGGAAGATCGAAACGAGCGCCCAATTGCTCTGATGTATATCACAAATAGTCACTTCGCAAGTTTCACAATTCCAAGTGTGTGCTTATAGTGGGCATAATCAATACTATTTTCAAAAGTCTGTATAAACATATAATACGTGCATATTCTGTATTCTGTATACGAGCTGTATAATTATTGATGTCATCAAGAAATGAGTGATATGTGTGTATGCATAATCGTAGCAATATCCGTCTTAAACTTTGCATGGCGCACCTATTGATGTATTGTTTTAGCTTGCGCATACACAAATGTCACTTCCCGGTACGTAATGACCACGGTTCTACTGTCCTATATGACAAAATCACCGCTGAGTATGGTCAAGTTGCTTTACGTTACTCATTTGCATACGTTGCTATTATATTGTGATCCTCCATCATGTTAGCGTATATCAAAGGGCCATATGGAGACTTTTTAAACTCTTGGCATATCTTTTACTTGGATACCTATCAACGTGCACCTGTGAAAATGGCCTGGTCGAAGGCAACTGAAAAAATGACATAAGTCCCTTTCAAACACGTTGTGTTCCGCTCAAAGAACAACTGTATAGAAACGTGAGCATCATTTACATTGTAACAAGCGAAAGGTATCAGTAGTTATTCATTACCAAGTATATTGAACTGCGTCAACAAAACGATTGTAGGGGCTGATTGTACACAAATTTGGTGAAAAATCCTACAGGTTGACCATGTAACGGGAAGGATTTTAGTCATTGCTGGCAACAGCAATTCTGTTAAATCGTTTACCAGAATGATAGCAAATTTACACAAATATCAGCTTGGATACGATGACGAGAAAGCAGACGGAGAAATAAATTATGAATTACTGAAGCAGGACGAAATCGAGCAGAGAATGCCACTGTGGGCCTTACACCTGAACTGCCTAAGTAGGTTTGTTACATTAAACATACTACGATAATTCACGTGTGTTTTTGTTATTATGTCGCTTTCATCACGTTTCGGGATCCGATTATTTTAGGTACGAAGTAATTAAAAAGAGAAAGTTCCGAAACATCTCAAGTGATGATGCATTTGTCCACAACAATTATTTCGTGTTTACAGCTTTGTAGCAGTCGTTTACCTACAGTTGTGATTTAAAATTATAACTTTAGTACAGCAAATAGCTCAGGACATGGCTTCTCTCGTAGATAGTACATTTAACCCGTTGATAAAAACGGCATCGCGATCTAATGAAAATGAAACTAATTATGATCACTATTATATATAGATCTACCTAGACAATTAAGTAGAAAATCGCTTCTTTTTTCATTTCCCTCACTGCCTTGCTCTTACACACACACAATCTAAACATGGTCACAATCTTATATAGCCCTACTCAGCCAGTCAAGAAATAAATCACTTCTCTTTTTCATCTACCTTATAGTCTTGCTGTCACACACACAATCTATTTCGTGCGACACATATTTGCTCATTATGCAAAAAATGAAATAAATTTCGTTAACCGAGTCAACATTGATCTATAAATGGTAAATATACATCAGTGTGCATACTTTCGCAATACACATTTGGTGCGATGTTGTTTTAGTACGCTGAAAGTAGGAGAATATATACAATAGAAGATGCAACGTTTGTCATACGTAGTGCAAAATCGACTGTTTGTCAGTTTGCTAATGTCGAATCGCATCACGAATATAAAACGCGTAGTTGTAAGTGCAAGAGTTTGTATATCAGCAACGCCATTAAAAATGCGATTGATTAAATTCTTATAAGATTTAAAGATATATGTATATGTATACATATCTTTAGAACGTACATAGTCTAGATATCGTCGAGAGAAGTAATCTTTTGAGAATGTTCCAAAATGCGACTTAAATTGACATTTGTAGTCACGATGGAACTCAAATCGTTTAAGTTGAGATGGCTGCTGGCACAGATTTGCATTGCAAATACAACTCTAAAACAACAACAAACACCACACAAGTAGCAACAACAACATAAACAACAGCTAGCGGGCGAGGTCACACTCCACCACAAGCTGCAGCAGCAGACGCGCACAGAGCTCGTGCACTGGAATATCACGATCGAGCGGCACGCGTTTGCCCTCCTACAAGCGTATGATACTCGCAAGCAGAGCGGCCGCAAGCGCATGTGCTGCTGCATAGTTGGTCAGTCAGAAGTACAGCATCGTCAGCAGCATTCATCGTCTCTTGCGTACATCGTTTGCAGTCGTGGAGTTATCTAACTTTTAGCGATATGTGATCACGATCTTTGACGTCCCCAGTGTTTTGCACAATCGCCGCTTGGTTTGCTCGCACTGCTTGCTGCGCGTCACGTTAGCCTACTTATCACACATGGGCTACAAAATGCACGCCGCGAAGTCATGCGCTAGCCGTGCAGTAAACGACAAATGGATTTGCGTCTGTCTGAACGAGCTCTAAATACACCACGACCGAATCGTCGCAAGTTTGCAACGGTGACGCGCATCACATCGACACCAGTGCTGTCGTCTTATACTTCTGCTGTCTTCGCGCCACTGGAAGCTGCCGTCGCAGTGGACTGGCATCCCTCGCATTGTCGTGTGCTGCTGCGGTAATGTATGTTCTGTGCAAGTTGAGTGATGTACTACAATCAGTAACGGTTTGAATAGAATTTGTCAGTAAATTACATCGCCCTCGGTAAGATTTGTGTTTACCGAGAAAACTTCACTTAATTGTATTACAAGTATACGAACACACTACTACGCGTAAAAGTATAACATTCCTAAACGCGCTTGCTGAAGAACACAGTACAGCCATTTAACATTGCAAACTCGTACAATTGGCTAATAAGACCCGCCAACTAGGAAAAAAACTACCTGGTAGTGTCAAGATACAGATGCTGTGATAGCTGTAAAGATGATCTATTTTGAATATATTACATGTTGTAAATAGCAAATGGTATTTGTAAATACATTCTTTATCTGGTGATGACGGGATACGGGGCAAGAAGGGTTGAATGTGTTGTAGTATCCTTTTTATACTACATCAATTTGAAAGGGTTGTATTTCGAAAAACAACCACAACCTGAACACTTGCAATAGTGTCACAACTACTAAATTGCACGGTTTGTCGATTGCCAAAGAGCAAATTGGCATTCGACTATTACGATCTTTTCGTGTCTTCTTGTCGATCTGTCTTGTTATCGATATCATTACCGGTAAGTGTATTCTGCCTATATGTACCTACATTCTAACGTATCGCTAGTACTCGCTTTCTGAACAGAATATATTAAGGTGTGCATCATCAATGAGCGATTATGTATAATATAAGAACAAAGTACCTTTCTGAACAGGATTTTTCATGTAACACAACAAGTCTGAGCGATTATATATCATCTAACTACAAAATACCTTCGATGTGATAGTCCTAGGATTTAACAAAGCAAGATCTATGCAGTATTTATATATGGACAAGCCACTGCATAAGCAACCACAACATGATATTTAAAAGAATTTAATACGATTATATTTTCGCAAACTACAGTCATTACGTAACAATAAAACGTGTGATAATCGTATTGCTAATTAAATATATCGGATTCGAACACTACTGCTTGTACATGTTAACTAATTGTAGGAATCATTTATTAGCGATTTTATCGATGAACATCATAATATGCTATCTAATCTAACACAAAATCCTACATACCAGACCGTAGTTGAACTTTTATACAGCGTGTCTGTCTGACACAATCCTGGTGAACGCGATTGAAATCACACGCGCGATGAACCGAGAGTCAAGCTGAATTACGTGACCCCTATGACGTCATCGCAGGCGAGTTGTGCCTTCTGCCTTCTCGCCAGCACTACACATGCAACAACGACAGGTGTTACATTAAGGTTACTCTGGAGTGTACACATTATGTCGCCGAACGAACTAGAGCCTACAAGCTCAAACTCGTCTATACTCGTCGAGCTACAAGAACTTCAAGAGTTTTGGGGGAGCGTTTCATAACAATGTAGGAAGTGCTTTTAGGTGTACTGTCAAAGATTGAGACACATCACACGCCCTAACGACATTATGCATTAATCATCATGGAGCTCCGATATTGAAGTTCCTGCCGCATGATGGGTGTGTGGTCCATGGTAAGTTGTACAAGCGCAATGCGTGGTCTCGAAGCGTTCATCAACAGATGGATGAGCGAAGGGTGCATAAGAACAAGTATAGACACGGACAGCGGTACTTTGCATGCACTTGAGCGAGTTGTAGCTGTTTCATATACCTATGTTGCTGCTTCTGGGTTCTAGTTGTACTGCTATGATGCGTTCAAATGATGTTTGTGCTCTCTTCGGCGCCTGATATTCACTATGCATACTTTATTTTAGTAAATACACGCCATAAAGATTTGACGATGCATCATATTTCAACTCTACGTTTTTACAAATCGCGTTTCACTTATTGACACATGCACAAGCGATAGGCAATTCTAATATCGTTTAACTGAGCCAAAGGTGTAGTATTAACCGACTCGAATACACACCGTTTATGATCGACGTTCTGATGACCTTGACAAGGAGATGGTAATGTAAACGAGTCATTGGGTCGAAGTCGTTAATCAAATGTGATTTTCACATGTCATTATTGGTACCCCCTCGCTGCAACACCATCCGAAAATACCAAACATGCAACCATACCATTCAAATGGTAAGGCGAGTAAGAGGGCACATGGTAGCACATGCATCGCATACACCCTGGTAGCAACCTACATATTCAATGCTGTAATACTGTTGGCACATCCAATTGACTGGCATTTGATTGTGATGCTCCGTTGTGCACGCCAAGAGATGATGCTTTTGATCATTACTTACGCATATCTATCTCATTCAGATATTCTGTCACATGTATAACTTACAACGCTTTTATTACATTGTACATCAATATTTTTGAATTGTAGGGGCCTAGATAATAGGAATGATCATGATGCACAATATATGTACATGTAAATTAATGAGTGCATGGTGTAATCATCTTGACAAATATGGTTTGTCAAGTGAGTATACCGAAGTTGTTGATCACTAGCGCAAACAATACCTAATAGTATACCTGAGTTCAGAATACCATCATAGAATTCTTGCACAGTACTCCAATTTCACATGTTCATGCAAAATCAGCAATGGGGTGCGCAAGAAAAATCGCATCAATGCACGTATGTTGCCGCTGCAGTCGCTGTCAGCGACTGCTATCCCGTCATGCTCTACGACGCCGTCGGTTGTGGTACACACGACATCGAGTATGTAACGTTGGAGAACAATGTGCTTCGTTACATATATATGTTTGTCAGTTTTCATCTCCTAAGCTTTTCACGTACGGAGGCGAGTGTCTGCTATACTAGTAAGATATCATATGTTTAGACTTATGTGCTATGTGTAGCTCTGCATTGACATGAAATTCTGTGAGTGGCCATGTCCACCAATATACGAAGGTTGATATCCCCAAACTGTAAATTATACGTTAGCATATCGATATATGTATAACAATGAATTGACGTGGTGTTATAAGCGATGCACATGCTTGTACAAACTGACCCCATGTATATAGTAAAGTGTCAATACCGGCCGCCTCGCTATCTCCGTTTTTAAGGAGGACGACATAGTCAGTTCGAGTCGTGGCTGTCTCGTCAAAACTAGAGCGACATTTGTTGGAACACAGTATACAGCTCGTTATTTAATATCGCCACACCTCGCTCATTCCTGCAGCCAATTGGTTAATCGCCAACTCTATTTTGATCGTAAAGGATGCTCGCTAGATATAGTTTCTGTAGGTGGAACTACGCTATAGCAAGTTAGTTTCGTTTATGCTGAAATAGTTGAGCATTGTATAACACAAATATACTATAAATGATTCATAACACTTATCTTGACTTCAAGCGATATTAATTTAGTACTGCGTAAGAAAGGCAAGGATATATTGCGTGTGAGTTGGTAAACGAGGCTGTGCGGTTTTATCCTTCAATCAAGGTTGTGCATTCATATTTTCTTTCGATTTTGCCTATAAACACAAACACCATCACGAAATGTGCACATCCATTCAAAAACGTGTTCGCCACGACGAAACGTCGCGACAAGCAATCGTGCGGCTCTGACGCGCACTTCGAGCAGGCGGACTGTTGTCTTGTGTGACTGCTGCTGCGCAACGTGCAATGGATATGCTGCTCAGGAGCGTGTTGTATGCTGAAGGCTGTGCAGCCATTGAGCGCGAGCAGTCGCTGACAACGACTGCAGCGGCAGCGTACGTGCATTGCTGCGATCTTTCTTGCGCGCCCCATTGCTGCTTTTGCCCCAACACACGCACGATTATTCACAAATAGGCATCCATATACCGCTCACACACAACGATGATGCACACGGCGCCTGACGAGCACGTGCGTGAAGAGGCGATCACATTGCTCGAGGAGCAGCGGATTCCAACGTACGTCGTCGAAGGGCTCTCGCAGTCGCGTCGCAAGCAAGCACTGCGCACACTCGTTGGCGTTGTGAGCACCGTTGCATTTGTCGCGACCTCCGTTGTCGCAGTCGAGATGCTCACGGCTGGCAGCAACGACAGTGCTACCGTCAACGCTGCACACACGATGGCGCTCGCGGCAGCTCACACTAGCAACAGCAACGACGAAACAGAGCCGACTGCGCTCGAAGCACACTTTGGCTGGGACAACGTCAACAACAGCTGGTGCTATGTACGCGCCACTGCCTCATGTGCGTTTGCTACTGACAAGGCCAAGTGTAAGAAAGAGATCCACGACGTGTGTGACTCGAAGTCGGGGGCGACAGAGAAGACGCCAAAAGAGAAGCCAAACGAACCTGAGAAGCGGAACGAACCTGAGAAGCCGCCGCCAAACGATAACGCTCCACCTGTGGCGCCAATGGTGCCATCGACAAAAGACACGACCACGGAAGACAGGCCAGAGATGGCTCCTGCCGACAAGTCAGCGAACGAGAAGAAGGAGGAGGATGGTGTTGACACATTTAAGGAGGAGACGGCTGAAGCGCCAGCAGAGACGCCAGCTGAGGAGCAAGGAGAGGAGGAGCAAGGAGAGGAAGAGCAAGGAGAGGAAGAGCAAGGGCATGAGCAGGCGGAGACCACAGCTGAAGAACCAGCGGAGCAGCCAGCTGAGCAGCCAGCGGAGCAGCCAGCTGAGCAGCCAGCGGAGCAGCCAGCTGAGCAGCCAGCGGAGCAGCCAGCTGAGCAGCCAGCTGAGCAACCGGCGAAGACCACAGCCGAGCAGCCAGCTGAACAGCCAGCCGAACAGCCAGCTGAGCAACCGGCGAAGACCACAGCCGAGCAGCCAGCTGAAGCGCCGGCGGAGAAATCAGCTGAGGAACGAGCGGGAACTGCAGCAGAGGAGCCACCGACTGAGGGTCCGAGCGACTTTCAGTTTGGGAACAACGACGACAACGAGGGGTAGTTTTGTCAGTTGCTGGCGCGCGCACGATCTCATCCATCCGAAGCTGTGGATAGAGGGCCTAGTGAGGCAAACTAGCGTGCGCCATGTCAGTATCGACCGGACGTTGAGACGTACGTGTAGCTATTGACAGTCACTAGCAGGAATTGTGTCTGCACGATGAAATACACGCCCTTGCTCTCCATTGGTCTGCAACAACACATTCTATCGTTTGCATTTGCATTGGATATTGTTGAATGGGTGATCTCTCGAATTGCATCACCCTTCACATAATTAATGTCACACTATAAAAGATAAAGTATAAATCATAGATCATGTCACCCTAGAGTGAACACAAACTTATGTTTAGATAACCCATGATCACGCATGCTTCCAATCCCGAATCCAAGAGCGAATGTATCCCGAAGCCAGAAGATCTGTTTGTCAATCACAATTCATCAACCCATATCTGAGAACGACGAAGTGAAGCCATGTCATCACCACCACGCAACAACTGGACCGACGACGAGGAAGCCGTGTTTGTACGCGCCGGGGCGAGCGCGCGCTACCGTGAATTGGTACGCCGTCGCTGCACGCATGCGTGAAATGGGCGGCTCACGCACCACTGTTCAGTGCCGTACGCATCGATGAAGGAAAACACGCGCGCAAGTTGCTCTGGGACGAGCGAGTCATCCAGATCACGATGCTCGCCGACAAGAACGTGTTGCTGGAGGCGCTCAAGCTGCGCGCAGAGTACCCGGATAACATTAGTGTGTTTGCTCACACTGGGAATTGTCAACACGCGAAAGACATGGTTGTAGACAACGCTCGGATCATTACAGGATCGGCGAACATGTCGGCTCGCGGAACGGATGGCACAAACAACGAGTCGGTGTCGTACACCGACGACCCCAAGTTCGTTCAAGGCTCGCGCCACCGTTGGATCAAGTGACTCACGACTCGATGCGTGTGCACTGAGTGCTTACCACTTGACTACAGCCGTGGTGCTTTAGCTCTTAGCAGCTAGAGAGAGAGAGAGATCGACAGGCGCCGAGAGCTAGAGAGAGATAAAGTTTGTATAGCTACAGTTGCTTACAAGTTGCTAACACAATTTGACCTTCCATTTGAACCCCTTAAAATTATCATTGTTTCTTGAGCGCTCGCAATAATATGGGCTGGTTTAATACACTACCGTGCTACTTCACAAAGGAGGCTTATCGGCCTTGCGTTTCTGTTGAAGACTGTGCAGCGGCTGGAGTTGGAGTAGGATAGTGAGAGAAGGAGAGAGAGGAGGAGGTAGATACGAGAGAGAGAGAGAGAGAGAGAAAGAGAGAGAGAGAAAGAGATGGGAGGAACATGGAAGTTGCTATTGGGTGTATTGTTTGGTGAAGGTTGGTTGAATCGTGTGTTGATGTAATTGTGTGTGTGTGTGGTTCTTTAGTCGGTATTGTTATAATGCAAGTTATATGTGTATTTATGCATAT
>JAADXH010001560.1:0-10462 GCA_023337595.1 Globisporangium camurandrum | reverse complement strand
TACTACATGTCCTATGACATCATCAAATGACGTCACCAGTGCACATGGGTATCGGAGGTAATACCGGTATCATACCGGTAACTACCACCCATGAGGCACTAAGATGAGATTTGTACCACACATATCAACATCCATGTAATGACTCGTTACAGTGTTGACTTGAATCATTAATTGTCGTTTAGCTGTGTATTCTGGCGAGCAAAAGCAAATTGATAGCAGCAATTACACCAATTAGGTTCATTGTGATGAAATTTACTTGGTGTAATGTACAGGAGATTGCACTTTATTGCACAACAAAAACAGCCGACATCAGCATCTTACTTCGGCATATCGCTCAGTGGTGCAACACGTTTGACTTTATGTTCGCCAATATTTGGTATTACATTGCGTGACCTAAACGTAAACCTCACGGTCAGCAACACATCACATGTGCTACAACTACATCACAGTAATACAATGATGTATTTTAATTCATCCAGCAAAGTGTACTTGAATAGGTCGATTTCGTTTAACGGATTAATGTGAACGATTATTTGGTATGCAAAATCAATATAAAGTATTTGTCACGGATTAGTACAGCTCCAATGTAGTGTAAGAAATACAACGTTACTGGATAATAACATTCACATATGGCATCGTTATGACCGGTGTCTCAAATGGACACAAGGAATGCAATACGAATATTGAATTATTGTATAAATATATATGCAAATGGGAACGACAGTGATATCTAAAATAGAATTCACATTTGGCATCGATTTGACCAACATACTAGACGAATACAACGTATTATTGTACATAGTACAAATGCATTCTGTGAGCTTGCTAGTTTGTACCCATGATTGCCTGTCTAATATAGCTGGCTTCTTTATCGCGTAACATGATGTCAGCAAAGACAGGCGATTTTCATATATATATAACCCACCATAGTACCGATTTAATCATTGTACATAACGATTTTGGCTAGAATGTTGTTTTACGGCAAAACCAGCGCTGGTACTTTCATTCATACTATTTCGAAAACGCGTTCAAGTTTCAGTGTTACCGACTAAAAATGTAAGAATTGTATATCGCCAATTTAATCAGATCTACGGAGCAGAAAATAAAACGTATAATATAAGAGTATCATTACCATTGCAGCACCTTTGCAATGTGTCCCATATTCGTCATTGCGTTTTTGTCCAAGGGCGAGTCCACGCAGAAAAACATTCATGAAGGTGGCTAGATCTCCTTCGCTGTGTTACCAATACCAATGAGTCTGTAACATGAAGTGTGTCGGAAAATTGAAGCAATCGCGAAAATGCACATTTCTACCTTTCCTTCATTCCCTAATGATTAATGAGACGGTCTCGCAAGGGATCCATTTTACATTCCCTACTTTAGTGTATGATGTATTTCTGGTAACATGAAGTGTAAAATATACGATCATGTCAACGTATTGGCAGCTATGTGCAACAACTGAAAGCAAATGAGCATCACATTAGAAAGCTACTCATGTACAATGATACATTTGTATCTGGAAACCTGACGAACTCAGCTTTGTACAAACGATTGTCTGTTTCGTGAAATGTTTGGCACGTCTGAGCGAAGCGCGTAGACGGAACAGACACATATATATTGTCAAGTGAAGCGCAGCGAGAAGCTTCCATGAGTAATTTATGTAGACGAATAGTGACTTGGAGGAGGCAACACACAATGAAATGTAGAATCGTTCTTGCACGTGTCCTATGTGACGCTCTTCTATTGCAACTTTTGCGATACTGATACAGTTTGTAACGTTGTCCGCGTAAGTCCACAGAGCTTTCCAATATTTGATGTATTCCGTTCTTTAATATATAACTATGTTCGAGCAAATCTTTGTATTATGGATTGGCCTCGATAAATACATGTCAAACCTTGATAAAACGTACGAAATGGATTTAACATACTCGCGATATGTCAATGTACTTTTATGCACACTTAACACATTGCAACAGAACATTGTCTGTCGATTAAAATGTGATTGAAGCCACGACGCTTCCGTCAACTTGCGTTCAGCAGAACAACACAAACGAGGCATGGAATCAGACAAATAGTAAGTGTTTCGATGAATACAAAGTCGTCTGTGAGCAGTTTAGCCAAGCTCAGTTATGCTGTATAAAGTCAAATATTGATGCTGTTCTACGTTTAATGAGTAGAGAAGGGATATTGGTTTACGTACGTATTGCTGAACGTTACGCGCTAACATCAACGTAACGTGATTATCAATATGTGGCATGGTAGTATAACGCACCATTAGTATAATAAATACCATAAGCAAGTAAAGCAATCGCCATTGAAAAGGGGAAGGAAAATGTTGGCGAGTTTGGTAGTACATCTATCTTTGTTCCTGAGATATTCAATGTTAAAGGAGATATTCGCCACATTGTGTTTCGACATATTTATAACCGAATATACAGGATATCGCACACGAACACGCGTTCGATACGACTACCTGGGAGACCGCACATGAAGTAGAAGTAAGTGACGAGTATATTCATTTTCTGCCTGCCTGATGTTAGCCATCCAGCTGTCTCCTTAAATATCCCGTTTTGCAGTATTCCTCGTTACATACTGACATGAAGCCAAATGGGCAACGCCACCGTCCACAAGTTTTACTATAGGACTGTTTCTACCCGTAGTGCAGCATCGCGCGTCTAAATGCTTTCCGTCCTATCCATGGCAGCGTTGGCGATTACGCTTGTTATCTTGTTGTGGGCCGCAAGTGATGCGTCCTGGAAGCTACACATGCAATCGTCGCACCCTTGCACACTCGCTGATGGAGCATTTGTAGGGTGCGTCGACTACGGCCGCTTTCAGGTCCGCACTTGGAACAGGATCAGTTGACAGTCGTCAAAAACGTGTACCCCCGAGATCCCCGTGGTATATGAGTACGTGAGGCTGTGTACGATCTCTACTCGAAGACCGTACAAGAAACTACCTATGTCTTCTATCTCCTCTATTGATTGTAGTTGTATCATTAATAGTAAACATGCATTTCGCCTGTTAAATGTTGCACTAGTCATGAGTTCAACTAATTTGTTAACAGTCCCTGAAGGTAACACATTCTGACCTCACATGATATATTCGAGCTCTAGTTGACGTGGTTTGTTTTGCGTAGTACATTTTGCATAGTATCGACGGCACCCGATATCTCATAAATATTGCTGGATATATGCGCTAAATTATCGATATCGTGGCAGTTGCATATGCATCCTATAGAGCAAATATGGAACGCGTTTTGTCGGCACATTACGTCAGTACTGAATATTAATAATTTGAGTTCGCACATGTAATCAATGTGCCATGATGGACATTTTTACCTAAGCCTTACGATCGATGGCAGAAATGCATAGAATTCAACCAACCATGTGCTTAGAGATTATCAATTGTCATCAATGATGAAAATGTACATGTTTGCAATACAGGTGAGAGTCCCATTAAAATATATCAAGTCGATACTACTTGCTTGGTATGTATGTAATAAAAAATTTATCATTGCTATACACTCTTTTATATTATTGTTACTTGAAGTGAATCGTTACTCATTCCAAAAAGAGACGCCTGAAATGATAACATCGGTTTTAACACCAAACACAAAGTAGTAGGGTATATCCCATCTATATCATGATTCTCTATGATATAGTACATCAAGATAGAATTTAATCAACGTAGGATTATCATGTCAATATATCATATATGTTATATACACAAATGGTATGAATACGTTTACTCTTTTCACAAAGAGACGCATGAAAAGATAAAAATGTTTTCAACGCCAAACACAAACTAGTAGTGTATACCGCTTCTACATCATGATTTCTTGCGACACAGTACATCAAAATTGAACTTAAACCACCAAGGAATATCATCATGACTCATGACATATTCATAAAAATGTATATGATATACGAGGTACGTGCTTGTGCGTCACTTACATATTTTCACACAACTTACTACGTTATCACCCACTGTACGCAACAAAAACGAAGAATTGGTGATATGACCAGACGGCTTCCTGTGCTGAAGAAAATTGGACGCATGTTTTTTGAAGTTGTAACCAACCGCAACACACGTCGCCTAAATCAACGACTTATGTCATTGAGAGTATCGAAGCTAACAAAAAACAAGTGAGAAAGAGAACAAAAACGGTGGACAAACAAAGTGCTTCCCTAAGTAAAACAGCCAACTGGTACGTCGAAGTCCGCGCTGAACGATATCGTGTGTACGAATGTAAGTGCCAGTCGCGATTTAATGCCCCTAAATTGTAATGTATCTTACACTGTTTCATCCTGCTGGCTGGATTGTATGAAATATGTGTGTCACAATGAAAGCTCGAATAGCTGACTTGAGTATTCCATCGATATGGAATGAGTCCAGATGCGGCTGCAGCCAAGCATGACTGTGCTTGTGCTGCAAAAGTAAATGGCAAAGATCACAATGCCAATTAGCATTTGCTCACATTTGGGAAGGAGAAAGCCAATAGCAGATGGGTTAAATCGACTGATGGAACGATGTGATGAATAAGCATGCAAGTCAGGATATTGTGTGTTTCGATGACGGTCATGACAAGTTTCACGTTCTTTATCGTTCAGCACATATAATAATCAAGATAAAGGAGGGGGATCGTTGATGTCCATTCCAAAAATAAAAATATGTTAGTGAGCCTATGTGCACAGAAAAATGAAGCGCGTAATGCATGTAACGGAGTGAAATTCTCTGTATATATCATTGAGTAATAGTAACGGGCCAACACATACGTTGAAATGATCTGTAGTTAAGTAATCTCCTGTGACAATATGCTTGAAATATGAATTAGTACGAGTTTAGCATACCCAATATATATATATATATATTGCTAGAGTTTCTAAGAGCTCAAGTAGCACGATTATGTCGGTCTATCGTTTGATGGATAGCTAGCACAATTTCAATGCATTTGCAAAAACATAGACTCATTCACAACGCTATGACGCATATACGTAAGCAAGTACATGCCTTCCTGATCGTACGACCATTACATACGATTAACGAGAGTGCTGATAGTTGATCACTTGCACAAATCATTGGCCATGTCATTGTATTATACCTGCATTCAATACTGCAATGAACAGAAATTCTGTCTAAGTAAACTGCACCACAAAAATAATCACTTTGAAGATGGCTTATTTGATAAATTACCCTATGTCTTGCACGTATTTCAATGTGTGCTAGTGCCTACATATGTGATATCCGCAGTCGGTGTAAACTATAGTAATTTTATCACACGACACGTTTCGTTATATTAAATGTACGTTTGTGTCATTCGCTGGTGTATACTATACTCTTTCGTACTTGATGATATATCGCATATAGTTAAACGTTCGTCGCGGAGGTAGTTCCAGTATTAGTAACGATGCAGTTCTAATAGTAATGGCAAAAATAATCAATAAATTGTGCGTATGCATTGCAAAGAAGCACTCACATTTAATCTATGTTATTGTAACCACATCCCCGCTTGATCGCCTTGTAAGCACAAATACATTGCAATCGCGACGACAATAGCATACATTGTTGTCGTGTGAGACTACTTCTAATAGACTTGGCGAGTTGCATTCAATAATTGTGTTAGCGTTTTCTCAAACTAACCTACGATGCACCTTATTGATGTTGACGTACATGGGCATATGTTACATATACCCTTAGTGTGGTAAACACCAGCAAGTAGTGCAACATTTGCCATGTGCACCAGTATTTCTACGGACCATCTGGTGTTGCACACCCCTAAGTTCCCGCACCCCCTCCGCTCAGATCACGATAATGTAGTGCTCGTCGCGCTTCACCTATCAGCACTCAGTACGGCTGTTTCGGCTACGCTCAATTTGTTTCCTCGCTTAACGATGTGAAGAGGTTACATTAATGCAATTTGTTAATCGTTTCCGTTACGACAAGTGAGTCCGTATTCCCAAGACAATCAATTGCAGTATTTGAATTACGAGTAATGTTGTGCCTGTCTTTGCAGACATCCTGTTGGAGTGTGGCCTCACCCTTGAACTCACACGTGGACTCATCATTGGACTCACTTATGAGCTCACTTAGGACACACCCGTAGAGTTACCCGTTAAGTCACCCGTCATAACTCTCTCTCCTGTCTATCTCTTTCTCTCTCTTGTACCTGTGATCAAGTCAATCGAGCGAGAATACCGTCAAATATAGTCACAACTATTGTTAAAGTACTTAAAGCGGTGCCTCGCGAGTTTTGTGACTGACAACTCAACTTTATACAACATTGACTAGCCGAGTATGTAATCTTTAGTGGTCGCTTTGTAAATGATTGGTTCGAGGGTGTCAGCGAGCGAACACTCTATATATGTTTTGATCGATGGCGTCCTCAAGTGGACACTTTGAATCCACTACTAATGATAGTGTCCGCAAGCGGTCAATTTGTAACTGTCACGTCGGCTGTACTCTGTTGGTTTGTATATTTTCCGTCTTGCATTAAAATGCGCAATGTTATGACATATGCATACCCATATATACAACGTTGGCATATCACACCGATTTTGCAGCACCAGTTAGCTTATCATATGAGTTTACGTGAAACACATTTGTGATCTCGTAACAGAATATCTATTGAGTCGAGCATAAACATCATAACTGTGTTTACGAAGCATGTTACAAATAATGACATGTAATACATCTCATGCACTAAAACTACAAAAGGCTAAACGATGTATTGTCTTTAATACGTGTATATTTTCTCACGCAATACTACTCGGCAGGTTTTTCACATTACCCAACACAAATCAGTTATCGTTACGCGCATTTAACGGTGTTTGAACCACGCCATATATTTCATAAATCATATAACATACTTTTATACCAATATCTCTTTTCACTAAGTGCATCCAAATCATTATACACTTTGGAACACACGGCACATGATAGATAGTTGTGATTGATTTGAGAGCTCGTTTCTTGTATTGGTGTGAAATATGAATACCAAAATCCTTCTCGATACTATTCGATACTAAAAATGATTACTGGTGACTATTGGCAGATTTTGTATTTAGTACCAGGTAAAATAGTAAATTCCCTGTAGATGTAAACTACACTTGCAGTTATGCTTGGAGAGCGTGTGACTCCAGATTCGTTGTCATGTTTGACGATATGGGTCGTCTGTGGTGCCGAAGCGAGCATGAGTCGAAACAAATACGTTATTAATGCAACGTACAGTACCTCGCTCGAAGCGGTACGCGGCACTTCTTACGTCAAGCCATCTCGTCGTTGGTACTTAATGTCTCTGTCATTTTGCAAGCGAGGTAGCACTCGACTCGTGCGGTGTATGAGTCGGGCGTAGCGTTAGTTGACTCTCAACTAGTCGCACAGTAGCCTCGACAGGCTCGGTTGGTGTTGGCAGCGCCACACAACCTCGCATTTTTCGTGTGTTTGTTCATGCTCTTTTGCATCACATTCCTTTGTTAGGCACAAACGCCTAGAATCTAGCACGTCGTGACGCTGAGATGCACATCCTGACTCGAGATCTCATGCGTGGCTTTCTCTTTGCACGTGGTCGTTGTTCAGCATACAGTTTTCCGATACATTGACTAACTCGAGTGGTGACTCCAGCCATGCTTGCTAGTGATTCTGCTCCTGCAGTTTGGATTGTGCTACCAGCATGTTTAGCAGACTTTGTTGTGTATTGGGTGCGACCTCCAATGACTGGCTGATTGTGCGCTCGCTTACGCTCGTTTCGTACTGTCAAGATCGTCACCGCATCACGTGGCGCAATGTCAGTCAGCTTGATCGGCTTGCACTTGACGACCGCGAGTGGTGGCAAAACCGGGCGGATTTGTGGGTGCAAATGACAATTGGCTGGCGGTGGATGCGGTGCGTTGCAGTTCTGCGCTTGCACGCTCAAACAGCGTCTGGTGTCAGGTTCGCGCTCGCTCTTTTGCTCTCGGTGACGTGTTTAGTCTGAGCGAGTACAGCGCGACTGACGACGTGTTGCAGACAGATTGGTGAAATGCTACAATTCATGAAGGCAAACAGAAGCAGCAACGACAACCGACATCAGCTTTGACAAGATCGATTCGCAGTAGACACACACATGTGCTTCATGAACTCGCAGCAGCAGCACTCTGCACTCCCGAGCGCTTGCAACAGGCCCACTTGATGATCGTTTGAGCGCTGCTCTCGCTTATCGTCTCTCCTGTTGTCGTTTTGCAGGCAAACATCAGCGCCACATGTGTTTGTGCTCTCGTTTTCGAGTTGGTTTGTTGCAGAAACTGGCCACATCGCACTGACGGTCATTCAGAGATGACGAGGCGCCTTCTTCTTCTCCAGTCGTGCAGCTCAACCACACGACGACGTTGGACTCGGCGACAGTCACAGCGAAGCTCGTCAGCATCGAACGTGAGGTTTTCGATTTGTATGTGGTGCTCACTTCGCGACTCGCGCCGCCCACTTCGCTTCGTTTCCGCTGCTAGCAAACAGGCATACAAACACAAACAGGCATACAAACACAAACAGACACGCACAGCTCCGACACACATGATGGACCCCCGCCGTATGCACTCGTTCTCACTGCCAGCACAGCCATCGCAACTACCCATGCAGACACCAACACTGCTGCCTGGCGTGCATACATTCTTCATCAAACCCGAGCCGCAGTCGTCGCTGCTCCTGCCGTCGCTGCCGAGTCTGCTCGACTCGCTCTCAACCCCGAGTCCACAGTCACAGTCGCACACGTCATCGCAATACATCCACTATCATCATCAGCAGCAACAGCGGCAGTTATTGCAGCCGCAGCACGCATCGTCGATCCCGTTGGTTCTCAACCCACCCATGCATGGCGCACGGAGAGTCGCTCCTCCTGCTGCGATGGCATCGCCACCAGCGACTGCTAGTGCTGCAATTGCGCACATCCATTTACAGCCACGCGAAGTGACTGCGCTGTCTGCTGTTGACGCCAGCACTGAACGCGTCCACACGAACGCAAGTGTCGAGTCAAATGGGTACCACATATCACGCTCGCTACAGCAGCAGCAACCGCAACACGTGGTCTCCACACCACCGCCAGCACCAGCAGCAAAGAAGAAGCGCAAAGCGCGCATCTGCACGACCGACGGCTGCGAGAAGTACGTCGTCGACCGCGGACTGTGCATTCGCCATGGCGTACGTCGATTTTGCTGTGTTGTAGGTGTCGTACTGTAATACTACAATAGTATCACCGAGAGAGCGAGAGAGCGCGCGATGGGCGATTGCTGCCAGTGTGCTCACAATTCGATTGGCTCATGGGTCGTGATGCCGTGTTGCGCGACAATACTATAGGGCGGCAAGCGCTGCTCGGTCGACGACTGCAACTGCCGCGCACAGAACCGCGGGCTGTGCTGGAAACACGGCGGCTACACGCGCTGCACGGTCGACGGCTGCTTGAAGCGCGCCAAGTCGCGCGGTATTTGCTGGTCCCATGGCGGCGGCACGCGCTGCAAGCATGCGAGCTGCAGCAAGATCGCGGTCTCAAACGGTCGGTGCTGGGCCCATGGCGGCGGCAAGCGCTGCCTCACGCATGGGTGTCAGAAACCAGCATACGAGCGCAATGGGAACTTGTGTGCCGAGCACTGCGGCGTGAATGTGTGTAGTCATGATGGCGACGACGACGCTGGGAATGCGTATGCGCCGTCCGAGTAGGGAGAATGTAGGCAAGAGGACAGGTTAATATAAACGGACAAGCTGTACAAGAAATAGCAATGCTAGAGATGCACAGCAACATAGCATAACGAGTAACGTATGATCGACTTGTGCATGGGCGTCGGATAGCAGAAGTTGAGACTGTCGCACAAAGTGGCTTCACATCGAGGTTCGATGAAAAGTGCGAGACGCAATGTCATGCACAAGCGAAGTCAAGAACCATGTTTTCCATAACGAGGGGTTTTGTGGCAACAAGATTACAATCCAAGTACTGTACTTATCACATGAAGTAAATAACTTATTTTGTAATAGGAATTGGAAATGCAATTTATTTTGAAAATACGCTTCCTAAACGATCACTTCACATTCGATCATTTTGATCACCTTCTTCTCTACTTCAGCTCCTCAAGACCACTTTCGCCACCGTCTACTCACTCCCGATGGGCTTCTGCGGTGACTGTGGCACGCATCTGCCAGCCGACCTCACTGGTCGCTTCTGCCCAGAATGCGGTGCGTAGCCTTCGTCCCCTCGCTGTCTCTTGCTGCTGCAGTGGACGTAAACTCGTCGACAAGGTCGCTCACAACACTCGCATGCACTTTTTTGTCGCGCGCTTCTATCAGGGTCGCCGTTATCTGAATCCGCACCATCACCTGCGCCATCGTCGCTGTCTTCGTCCGCTTCCTTCGCGTCGTCGGCCTCCTCATCGGCCTACAACGTACAGGAAGCGCGCAGCCAGCGCGAAGACGCCGAGCGGCGCGCACACAACGCTCGCGC
>JAADXH010001559.1:0-10465 GCA_023337595.1 Globisporangium camurandrum | reverse complement strand
TTTCTCTTGCAGTGTCGTCAATATTGTGACGTGTTGCGCTGCTGTGGGGTTGTTTTCCTTCTCGTTCTTTGCTCTTTCATTTGAGCCGCTCTGTGTGCTGTTTGACGCAATAGTTTTAGAGAAAAGTTGCAGAACGAGAATTTTCTAAACTTTTGGCGCACACTTTACTACCGATGTCTTTTCCTCCTGCTACCAACCAACCCAATTATTCTTGGCCGTCGACTGCAGAACATCTCTTGTTTGTATACTTACAGAACGCGTCAGACAGAAATTAGCCAAATGCGATCCGTGCTTGGTTGAAATTGAATACAAAACTTCATACCAGTCCTACAGCGTCGAACACACATTAATTTTTGAATACTTCGACCCGTTTTCTCGTGCACTTCCAACCATTTCAACTTGTGTTCTTTTCAGTGAGTACTTGTTAGTGTTGTCGTGATAGTTGATTCAATCGCAAATTTGAAATTTCTTACCGCAAGATATACACTACGCATAATGTGATCAAATCATTTGATTGATGTTAGCCGTACTTGTATTCACTTCATACGTAATCGGTGGTTCGTCTTGCGTGTGCAATGGCTTGTGTGTGAGTTCGAATTGGGAGCTGCAGTCAACAAGTAAATTTGTAGCAAAAGCACACACACAGTAGGCATAACATGTTAGTTCAACAGGGCGTGACGATAGAGAGCGAGCGCTATGACATTCGTGCCGCATCATGTGTATGCGAGCAAGCAAGCGGACGAGGCTATATACAGAAGCAATTGCTCGTGCAGCTGCAGCTCGTCTTGTGTGAGTGGGGGGAGGCGGTTGTTCTTTGTAAGCTTGTCGATTTGGCTGTGATACATTCGATCGATCGCATCCGGAGGATACTCAAAATGAATCTTTATCATTTCCACCTTGAATTATTGCTTTGTTGTGGTTGTAATACATTTAGTAGATTAAATTCGGTGGATACTCAAATTGCGGTATTCATATTAGCGTCCTCTAATCATTGCTCGCGTCTACGTTTGCTAGGGTTTTGGATGCGTGTTATTATATGTGGGGTAATGCTTGGGCCGCAAAGTATTTAACTAACAAGAAAGTATACGCTACTATCGCGCGATAACAAGGGTCACACGCGTAGTTCCGCAACTCGCGCGACTTGCCGCACCGATCAACGTGTACTGATTACGTCGGCGTGCTCGACTGCATCAGACGACGCGATGTGGGTAGGACAACAGTAACGATCGACATTTACCGATTAATTCGATGATCGTGGCCGCATTGACCCAGATGCAGCGATCAAGTCGACGAGCGCGATCGCAGCGACCCAAACGCATTGAACGAGTCTACGAGCGTGGCTGCAGTGACCAAAATGTAGCGATCGAGTCGACCAGACGGCCGCAGCAACACAAAACAAACCATTGATGGTCGATCGCTGCCGCGGTGACACATATGCACCGATGCAACGATCGACGTGCAGTTCTCAGTCAGGTAGCGGGATACAAGGACACAGTTAAGTAATACCATATTGAACGATATTTACCAATCCGCATATGTTGTTAAAGATCGACTATGTATATGAGTCGTGTACAATACTATCATCTCATGACCACTATCGTCTAGTACTGTAATGTAGCACAGACAAAGCGAAAGCGCTCGAGTGATCAACATTAACAATAGCTGCTGCATGCCTCATGTATCACGAAACTGCTGCAAGACAGAACGACAACGACAGCAAATGAAATGAAAAGTGCGTGCGATCAATATATATCCAAACAAGAATCAAGAAAGCGTGCTCGCTGGCGATGTGTCGTACACTTATCACAAGTCTCGAGCCAACCTGTGACTTGAACTTGCTCGTTCAACATGCCGTGGCGAAAAAGACCACGCATGATCTTGATAACCGAGCACTCAGCTGTCGTATTCAACCTATTTAGACGCACGAATAGTGAAAAACAACGCTCAGTGTCTTTCCTATTGCGTTCGCGTCACTGTTACATGACACAACACTATGATAGATTTCAATCCGTCGCTCAAAAACAACTTCATGTACGCTACTTCATGAACTTAAGTTTTTTCACATCCATATGCTAATTAAGTTGAAGTAAAGATGTATCCACTCGTACCAAACTGATGACGACGAACGAGGCAGAAGATTCTTGCGTCGATTGGCTTCTAACAATTCGCCCTGCTCAACTTTATCGACTAATGTCTGTGTTGGAGCTGTCGTTGGAAATGATTGAGGCTCAGTCTCCTGGCTCTTAATGAGATCGACCAACTCTGTTGCTGCGCCAACAAATGTCTATTTGGTCGCCTTGTGCAGCCATATGCGCAAGCAGCCGATGAACCTAGTCATCGGGTGACACCTGAACTTTTACTTTTGGAGAAGAAATCTCGTCGCCAAGCATACTACAAACTCAGTAGTTCAGACTCAGTCACATCCGCAGCATGGTGAGTGCATCGGAAAGAAGCGATGCAGTGAGAGTTTTAAACGGACAGCCTGCATGACCGGGTAATGAACGATTGCAACAGCCATCTACCCTTGGATGAGTTGATCGTCGCGATTGCGCTGGCATTGAGGCAACTCGCTTGAAATTAGAATACTCGCGCTAGGCTCGCTAAAACAATTTGCATACAATTGCGTCAAGACGTCCAAGCGAGTACAGTGTTTGTTCTGTACCGCTATGTTCATATGACACTCGCTGTATTCAACCTTTAGAAGAATGCCCTGCATACGCGCTCCAAATTCAGTCAACCGCGTTGCACAACTCACAGCGGGCTAATGCAACTGTCGTCGTTGGCGTGCATAGCGCCGCCGCGTCGGAATTAGTGCGACGTTAGGCCATGTAATATAAGATGCTAAGGTCGTTCAAGTATTTCTCTACATGCTTCAGCACACGGTTTTTGCATGCGTGCACGCCCGGGATCGACCGTCGTGAAGCGGGCGGTGATTGGTCATTTCGACGTCGTTAATTGTTGAGTCAAGTTGCACGAGAAATGTGCTGTCGCCGTTGTCGTCGTCTTTCCTACGCACGTATTGCGTAACGAGATTAACTTACTGACGAAAACGCCCGTACTCGTGTCCTGCTGCATATTCGACGCGACTGCAAGTGCATTTATTGTACACTAGAACATGTCGATTGAGGTCATGACGCATCGACATTCCCTGAATTTATGCGTACTACATGCGATTTAGACAAATATCCAGCATTCAGCCACTTCATGAGCGACAACTTCGAAAACGATTGTATGTGTCACACACAGTTATTTACACATATCGACAGTTGATCACACTGACAAGAAGCACAGAATTGTGAAGTTGCATTTCGATAGCATTTCGCCTATATGTTTACACCACGATAGACTAGTGCATACACATATATTCACACCACTACAACTTGATGGAAGATACAGCTAAGCAGACATATCAATGGCAAATCAAACAGCAACTCTGACCAAACAATTGACAAACTATAGATTCGGACAGCAGTACTTTACATCGAAACGTATTGCAAGCAAACAAATTTGCGGTGCCACAAACAAAAAGATTTGAAAGGCAATACAAATGAGAACATATACACAGATGACGCACCGACAACAACGCAATTGCAATCGTTTTCCATCTGCTCGGCGTCGTTGCTGCGCCACTCCATGTACCACACAAAACACACCAATGCTGCGTCCACAAAGTCGGTCAGTTCTGCTACTGTGATGTACTACAACTTGACAAGACTGCGGAAGTCGGGCTTTGTGCACTGTGGTACTTGACGTGGAGGTCCTTCACTTAGTCGTTTCGAGCAGTATTTTGCTACCGTCAACTTCATCTTCTGCTTCTTTTGCCACACGACTTGTCCTGGCACAGGGTGGGGTTCTGCCAGCCAGCTATTGACATTGCCAAAATAGGGCAGCACTGTGTTCTCGGGCAATTTCGAGCCACTACGGCCT
The DNA here is from genome assembly GCA_023337595.1 of Globisporangium camurandrum. Lineage (NCBI taxonomy): Eukaryota > Oomycota > Peronosporomycetes > Pythiales > Pythiaceae > Globisporangium > Globisporangium camurandrum. The sequence goes on along the minus strand of JAADXH010001559.1, from coordinate 6,538 downwards.
TCCTTGCCTATCAAGTACGTGACGTATTTGTCAAGAATGATGATCACACTTTTACCTGTTATATAGCATGCAATTCACGACCACGCTTCATTAACTTGATGCTTTGCGTGCACATGGAATGAGATGGACGCGTTGATCGCCTTCGAGCACGCCAGCGCGGTGCTTGCAGGGAGGAGGGCTGTCACGAACGAGGTTTTGCGAATGGATGTATGACATCCAACATTTTTTTATACATACAATGGTGGTACACCACTAGTGTACATGTGAAATCTGCTGTTTTTTTAAATATATTTGTGAGCGTTTTGTTTACCTTAATTTTTATATTAGTTGGTGCATACTTGGCTTCGATTGCAGCAAGTTATTGTTGGAATGGGCCTTTTAATCATTTACAATTAGTTTATGTGCTGAATAGACCAAATATACTTTTACACAAAATATTCGATAAAACATAAGTGTTGTCATCCGTTTTTTTGCGAATTACAAATTCTGGATAAATACTTTGAAGTGCAATAAGTACATCTGTCATATCGTCTCAACGTACGAAACTCCAATATATGCAATTGGATACCTTTAAATATAATAAACTAGCACAAATAATACGCCATCATCAGCTGTATGGTGGATGTCCGAAACGGTTGGGATTAGTCTAAAACGTACAATACTGGAATAAAGCTTCAACACGTTAAAAGTAACGTATTCTTATCATGTTTGATTAGCATCGCTATATTGGACGAATCATAAGCCAAATCAAAATATTGTATTTGATTGATAAATAACCAAGCTTCGCTGCATTCGTGGAGGTAACAGATAGATTTAGTGGAATGCCGTAGTAAAGCGTTCCCGTATGTGAGTTGCAATGAAGACTCGGTATCGAGTTTAAAGTGTTGAGAAGAAAAACATTGAGTTTTGTGTTACATATTTAGCAATACGTCTCGTCTTAGCAAGTTCGCTCGTGAAACTGTGAGCGATTGAACGTGCGCTATTTCTGCAAGCGCTTAATATGTCTTTCTATTTATATTGTAGATAAACCCTCCAAAACTATTAATTGCAATCTCACCTGTAGTGATATTGGAAGGTGACAATGTATGTCGTTTGTGCCCGATGTATTGATGTATGGAGGATATATACCGATACATTTTCTGTGGCTATTCTATATTTTCACATATGCATACACTGTATGGTTACGGGCGCATCTAGCGCAAAGCAGCACATGTTAATAATTGCCAAATACACATGGTTGCCCACAAAAATCATTGCTTTACCACGCGCTAGTAACATGACATAAAGTCGCGAAATCGTGCTACTACCTGCGCAGAAGGAATTGATATATATTTGTGAAACGCTATATAGAATTCGATAACGTCATTTTGATAAGAAGTTCCTAAATTGCCGCCTAAACAAAACAGGTTTCTAGAAGAATTTCATGTATTTCACTATAGCCAAATCGTGCTACTGTCAGCGCATAACGATTTGCTCAAAATTTGTGACATAATATAGATTTTGAAATTTCTTTCGCAAGAATTTCCTATACCGCCGCCTAAACAACAACAGCTTCGTGGAAGATTCTCATGTTTTTTACAGCGCATTCAAGCGCACTGCTATGTCACGTTCACAATGTTTGCCTTGCACGCGCTGATTTCAAAATTCACATCTCTGCGGATCTTATTGTGTCGTAATTAAATTTGTCATCTCTTGTTATAATACTTTGATAATTTTGAAAATCAATATGATATCTTATGCTTGATTGCCTTACGGCACAATAATCGAAATTATGGACACAGATTTAGTGTGTAATACAAGCAGTCAGACACAATACGGTTACCGGTACTCAAATGTCATTTTGCGATCAGTCTTAAGGGTCGAAAAATGGAATTTGCAGCGAGGTTTAGAAGTCGTTTCGAAGAATTACAATTACATTTAAGCTTTACCATTTACAGCAGCAAAACACAACTCACCAAATGAATGTAAATCCTTCCCTCGTCAATGATTACATAAATTAAGAGAGCATAGCGATAAACACGACCCTGATAGACAATAACAAATGCGAGAGCATTGTGAAACTCAAAGCAAATGTGGTAGCACCGAAACGGCGAGTGCTTTTAAAAACGGTCACAACACTCACGCACAGACGAAACAGTAGCAATGCCGAGTTGATAACTGTTTGGTACATGTGCTAGAGCTGAACAGCACCCGAGCTGTCGCGTGCTGCAATACTTCAACATCGCGTCCTCGAGTCGATGGCTCGTTCGAAGCTGCTCTATAGACACCGTCGCTAGAGGCTGCTGGCATTGTTGCAGGTGCTATAATGAGGCGCGGTTCTCGAGCTGCAAGATGGTATCGTAAATTGTTAATGTTCGAAAACTTGCCGTAAATGAAGTATACCGTAGAAGCAATACTCTCTCTCATTCTAACTCATACTGACGTTCTAACGCAGGTGTTCCGTGCCGCACCAGGCAGTACAATATCTCATTCGTAAGCTCCTTACGACGAATCCAGCTCATCACCGTCGAGATCATTCGACAGCATCCGTGTATCACGAGCATGCGCGTTGTGATTGGCTTGGATGCAGTTGTTGTGTTTGAAGCGCTCCAGAATCGCGCACACAACATCGTCACAGCTCTGTACTACTTGTTGTATAAAAAACTTGCGTGCAGCGCGAAGTGTGGTGGAGGTAATAAGAGAAGTAGCAGCAGCAGCGCCAGTGATGTTGTCTCATCGTCTTGGGATGATATACATAAAAACCGCGACACCAGCCACCTGCGCAGAGTTTGACGCCAGATGTCACTGCCAACTCTTCGTCAACGTCGAGTCAGTCCGCAAAGACTGTCGGTGGCGTCGGTGTGATTGCTGCTGATACTATAGTCGTTGCATCGGACATCGGGCAGCGGCCGAGCAGTGACCCAGGAAGTGCGTCCGCTAAAGCGAGTCGCCTATCACGAAAGGCATCAGCGACAATCAGCAGCGACTAGCCGCAGGTGCGTTCCTCCATTCTGCGCCGCAGCAGCCATCCTCAATGCACAGCGGTCGGACCCTCGTGCTGCTCACAAACAACAGTCGGGCGCATCCACTGGTTGGCTACAGCAGCAATATCAGCAACTCCTACGAAGGCTGTTCGCTGGTGCGTACAGATAAAATGGAAGCGTCGGACTTCGGCGGTGTTTGCGCTCACAACACACAGCGTCGCATTAACAATACCTACGCGTTCTCGCCACGCAGCAGAAGCTGATCCGCTTCTTTACCTACTTCCGCATCGTAGCATGTCCGCAATACCTTGGCAGACGAAGATTAGCTCTCGCAACACCAGCGCACAAGTATTGTTTCTACTGACCGGTCATTCGGTAAACGATAGGTGTGTCTAGTTTCGTCGTCGCATATAGCTGGCTGTAAAATTTCCGAATTGATTTTAATCTCCATCTGATTGATTCTGTCTTGATTCTCATGGTTTTATTCTCTAACTTCTAATTGGTCACAGGACATCTTTCCAGTCAATCATGCGACCATGTCGATCAGGCAACACCTCCGAGAGCGTTTCGCGCCCCCTCCTCACGTTCACCAAGTTCTCAGGCTCGTATGAGCGCTGGAAGGATACTGGTAACACGACATCCGTGGCTACAACGAGGCGAAAGTTTTCCGACATATTAATTAATTTGTGATCGCCGGCTACCTAGTCGAATAAGTACAACGATCGGTTCCGTACTTATGGATTTAAACATATCTGTGCCGCATACTGTCTCAATTTTCAATACGACCGTTCTCAGATACGCATGCTGCTCAAACGCATCGGACGATTCGGCGCTCTGCACTGACACATTTCTCCGGCCATTGTCGAGGTGATGTGAGCACGCTAGAACTGGACCGCCGCGTCGACAGAGCCGTTTGGGGTGTTCACGGTCTGCACTCTTCTATCTTCTCCGGAGGCCAGACAGCGTCGCAGTCATTGGTTCCAAGTTCATGTGGTTTGTCCTGGAAGCGAGCGATCTTGCCCTGGTCGACATCCTCGGATGGCCTACTTTTTGACCCGTGCGCCGCGGGTGCGGCCGTCTTGACGATTAGCGTATGGAAGATGAGCCAGTCTAGCGCAACTACTTTCTGCTAGTTGAGGCGGTCCGGACATCTGTTTCTTTGCGCCGTTGCGGGAGCGTTTTTCTTCCATAGTGCAAGAGATTTAACATCGCCATACCTTCCGGATGTACTTTCCTACTCAGTTTGAATGTGTTCCATGTGCATGACGCCAAGCCAAGTATTGTTCGACAAATCAACTCGGTGCATCACGCCCCATCGATGATTTCCAGCGGCTTAGCTAGCACTCGCTTAGAGCCGGCGGTGTGACGCTTATGTAATGCGTGGTCAACGCAATGAGATTTAGCATGTCGGCTCCAGTCATGGTAGTTCTTAGATCTCCCCCATACCGAACAAAGAATCCACCAGCACGATCGCATGCAACATTGTCAGCGGGACGAGAGATGTCACTACTCGCGCCTGAAGACAGACAATGAGACTCGTTTGGTGGGTGTCGTCCACCGATCCCAATTTCTCGAGTAGTGGACCTGTCTTTATTGCCTGTCCAGAGTAACGATCAAAACAATTCGCGTTTCCCACTTGCCAACTTGCGTTACCGAGTAAATAATAATTACCGTTCCAAGAAGGACATCTTTGTGAAAGAGCTGCACTGTGCATAGAGCACACCGCCGCATCGAAGTCGAAATGCGCGCCAAGCACACTCCAATTTTGGAATCCTAACTGCAGCATATTTAAAAAATAGTTAATGATTACGATACAGTTTTAAGTTCAAACAAAGTTTTAATACATAGTTTATGAGCCTTAATTCATAGTAGTTTTCATATTTAGTTTAATGACTACTTACAAACTTGACGCATCAACGTCGATAAAAATTTTCAAAAACAACCTCAAATCTTAATGTATATATTAATGAGGATGAAGTACACACCGGGTCATAAGAGTTCCTCACACCCACAGATGTGTCCATATCTTGGTTCCACTGCGAGTTACGACGTGCTATTAAATGTGATTTTTTTAACTGCGTAAATGCATGACGCAAAGCGACAAGTTGCAATTCGCTGTTTGTCATATTGCCGCGTGCACGTCATATGGACAACAACCCAGTTATTATGCGACAGTATAGTGTGACAAGGAAAGCGATAGGGAGCACACACGACATGCCAATACTGTCCGTATTGTTCTCATCTATTAGATTAGGTGTTATTGGAGTCTTCCTTGAGTGCTGCGTCAGAGAGCCCACCACGAGGAAAACAACGCACGTGGCCTCAACACCAACTCCAAACCCCGTGCCCAATTGAATTGGCACGATAAATACCCCGATTGTGCGTCTTCTTCACCACCTCAACCCTGAGCGTATGTTTCTTCCGTCGAGTCGGACGCGCGATCAGCCGCCGTCCACCAATTTGCGGACACGCGATCAACTACTGTCCACCGACTCGCGATCTCGCGCACCTGAATCACCTTTCATTCATGCAGCACGAGCATTTCAACATGTGTTGCGCCACTCCAGTCGGCAAACGCGCGAACCCAACACGCGCGTCGATCTTTCGCGTCTCTCTCCGCCGCTGTGACTCGCCGGTTCGGCAATCATTCGACTCCACGTCGACCGCTGGACAAACGTCGGACCGCTCAGTCCCGTCGTAGTTATCTCGTTTGTGCTTTACCACAGCACTGCTGCAGGCACTATAGCAGCAGCAGCGGACACAACGAGCACTGCTGCGGGCACTGCTAATGTGCAAGTGGCGACGACGCCACACAAGGATGTCGCAAGCGGAAGAAGTGCAGCTACCCACCCCACATGATTAAGCGTTACTGTGACTCATGCAGTGATGGTACCGCTCGGTACGTCGAGCGCTCGTGTTGCTGCTGTTTACGGCTCCCTACTGCTCAAACTCGCCACGCATGCACAGGTACTACTTGGGAAACGCCGCGCGCCACCCATGGTATGGTGACGCGCGAACGTGCTTCCAGATCTGGCACGACTTTTCGACGGCAAGAAGGGTGACGCGCGAATCCAGATGAGTAAACCAGAAAAGAAGTCAACCACCGCCAGATTTTTGATATGAACGATGAGGTCGAGCAGGTCAACGAGTAGGCAACACTTGATAGCGAGGAGGCGTCATAATGCAAATCATCAATGAATGCATGCGTTGTTCTGGTTCACTTGCTACTTTTGTCTTGTTTGTGTCTGTTTATACTTGATACAGTGGTCCAATATGTAGCCGGGACACATGTTCATTTTAATAAGATCACGATGTGCAATTAGCAAACGGGAAATATTCAATTATGATGATCCTACGTGTCGAATGCGACAGATTACATGCAAGTTCAACCCCGACATTATTTTGGTGATCATACGTTTGTGAAGTGAGCTACTCTGCTCGACAGGTTTATAGTTCCACCCACGCTTGCTGTCATAGCTCAGCCGCTATTGGGAATTGAGCGACGCTGTTTAGATATGTAATTCCCATAGTCAATTGCGATATAATGCACCATGCCTCAACGCAAACAGCGACGT
>JAADXH010001558.1:0-10467 GCA_023337595.1 Globisporangium camurandrum | reverse complement strand
TCAATATCATACGCAATACTTCCAAGCACTGATGTTGATGCTCTCAAGAGCAAAATCGTATGTATATTGATCGACTACTTGAGTAAGCGGACAATTGAGGCATCCATAGGTGTGTACGATGTTGTCTGTACAAAGTGTCGGTGTCACAGCAGCGGCAGCGTCAACGACTGCGTGTTGGTACTACTGTTGGTGTGTTGCCTCGACTTGAACTCGACCCGTACGTTGTCTCGATGAAGGTTTGTCCCTCCGGCCGCAGATTTTGCCGCACAGGAAACAAAGTAGACAGAGCACAGCGATGCCGCTGACAAAGATACCGCCGACAACGAGCCAAAAATTGGTCGTAAATATCTCGGGTGGATGGAAATTCGGATTTGGGCCGCCGCTGGGGTCTTCTTCGCATATGCACGTTGAATCCCACCGACAGAACGTGTCAAGTGGGCAGCAGCATGCACCGCTTGCGTTGCTACCGATCAAATCGATACCGCAGAACTTCCCCTTCTCACCGGGCGCGACCGCGTCAGTGCAGTTGCCTGTCGCTCCACATATTTGACAACCCGTCAGTGTCGTGTTTGCTGGTGCTGGCGTCGTGTTTGCTGGCGCCAGTGTAGCGTTTGTCAGTGTTGTTGTTGTTGTTGTTGTTGTTGATGTGGTGTCGTTGGTCGCAGACACAGACACATGCGTAGCCGCCGTCGCGAGCAGTAGATACAGCAGCACGTGTGCACACCAAGCGAGTTTCGAGCTCATAGCGTCAGCGCTTGGGCTTCAGTCGTGAACTGGGAGGACGAATGGAGCTGCAAGCCTGCGGTCGTCACGCGTTGGTTTTTGCTTGTTGGTGTCGTTTCACAATAGCTGCAGTTCTTTCAACAAAATAACGAGTCACGTGGACAAGTCTTGCTAGGTACAGATACATCTGTAAACGTTGCAAGTTCTGTAGTACTGTAGACTTTGGCGTCGTTTGTTTGACAATGTCCTCACAAAATCCGAGAAACGACACCAATGATCTCAAGAGTATTTATAAGATGAGATGGTTTTGACAAAGTAGGATCACCAGTAGAATCAATTCCAGATTTGTTAAATAACACAAGATCACAAAAAACAATAACACATCGCGTTCGAGCACAATAAGTGCAAGAATACATTCGCAATACATTCAGCCCGTCACAAAGTGAAAGAAAAAACAAATTAATAGCAAATGTATCATTTGGAAGACCCTGATAGACTATTGGATATCCCAAATCTTCTTGCCGATACATTGAGCCAATACATTCAATAGTTGTACAATATGTATACAATATTTAGCACAATACGGATATGTTTACAATATTGACACCAGCAGTGCCAATACAGTACGCACCAGGAAAACTACAGTTAATCAATAAAGCAATGCAGCAGCACTACAGCTGCTCGAATATATATGTGTCACCGTATTTATAACTGGGGGTTTAGATAGTTGCCAAATACTACTTTGTGCCACTAGACAATCGACCATTCAGATTTTTGGGCGACGTTTTTTAAAAATAACTGAAATACCTTGTTTTGACAAAGACAAGATCAAATCAACCGCTTACTAAAGCTCTATTTGCTACTAGTTTCTCGCGTGCTGATTGTTGCATTTGCGTGTCAGATCAGTTTTCGTGTGAGCCATATTTTGGACGTCCAAAGTCAAAACGACGGTGAGAAGGCCCAAGCCATTTGGAGCTTGTATGGAAAGTACCTTCTTTATCTTTTGACTGGCTAATTTGGAGCCAATTCAACGAACTAAACGATATAGACACGGCCTCTTTTTGACGATAAGATTTTTTGTTGCTTTGCGCCAACTCATCCAATAAAAATGATTGGTGATGAAGATGAAGATGAAGCAACCATTGACTATAAAATTGAAATGAGCGAATGTCATTGATGGTGGAGCTTCAACGGGGCAACGAAACACCTAATGGCCTATTGTCTAGTGGTGCAGAGTGGTACGCAAAATGGTGATGTGGGGGATATCGACGCCAATTCATTACGGAAAATACAGTACTATATTTCCCGTAATATTTGGTCCAAATCATTAATTTTTAAAGTTAATTAAACTCTAATAATCATAGGATTTGTAGTTCATACGCTCTGTTATTCTGCTATAATTAACTCGGAATTGTTGTATTCAGGACAATATCTAAAACTGTGGTCTCTAATACCACAAAAATCTCAGTTGACGTGTTCACGTCTTTGCTCTAGCAATATCACTTTATATGTTTTCCACGCCTAATGTAAACAGATGTACGCTGTCAAGTCTATACACACAATTTTGATAAGAATAATCAACACTGCATTTGATTTTGTATAAAATGCAATTGAAATGACTTGCATTCTTGCAATATATTCTTATATATTAAAACTGAATTACATCCTTAACAGCAAATAGCAATGATAATTAACAGCAAGTCAGGTTTTCGACGCTTGCACATCGCTTTGCATGTTGGATACTCAAAGCAATAAAAGCAGTCACAATCAAAATTATACAGGTTGTCTGCTATACTGGATTTTGGCGACTCAGATAGACATATTTGCTCTGAAAGCGACTCTTTCGATCGACACACGCATTTGCAAAAATTGCGACGTAAATCGTCGCTCATACCTGTCAAAAGCGCTGTCGTTGCGTAAAAGTCGACATTTAATACTGTACCACGACGTTTCAGCATCCGCTGTTATTGCTAAGTTACATACGTTGCTCATTGGCTACTTCCACCATATTTTGTCAGTAGAGTATAGTACAGGACTACTACGGTCAGACAGATACTCATACTAGCAAATAGGGATGCCGACTACAATGTGTATTAGTCAGTCATATAGGAATTATTGACTGCATTCGCGCACCACTATCGCCGCGCTTATCCCTCGCCTCTCATACACAGAAGTTGAAGTCACCTGTAATAGTAAAATAGCCACGTAGCTATACACCACACACTGCCACAACGTATCAAAAGACAGCACACTGTATTCAGAGGTTGGTGACTGGTGTGCAATTGACAAGCGATAACGACCTTGTCAAATATTAGTGGCACTCTTAGGGAACAATTGAGACGCTTTGCATACTAATGTTGTGTAAGTTTGAGACCTAAACGAGGTTTGCTGACGATTATTTTGGGTCGACGCATTAAATATTCTAGATTTAATTCAATGATTATTGACGAACATTTCGAGCACCCTAGTCCGCATCGTCGGGCACTTCGTGATCGACGCCGCACAGGTCACAGCCGCATACGTCATGGTTACTGTAGGTGCTTAATCACCGTCGCGGTCGCGACGTCGTTGCCACGGCAGCAAGTGGAAGAGCCTATGCATGTACCGCGAAGTAAAAGCACCGCGACTTTGAGGTGACCAATAAAATACTGCGCATAAAATCTAACTCTTCTACATATTACAGCTTATCAATAATGCGATGTAACAGCAAAACAAATTGGCAAACGGTGATTTCTGCTACTGTATCTCCTCTAATGATTTGGATCAACACTCTGGTAAAAAGAATATCTAAAAAGGAATTTTAAGACAATACTTATAACTTACATACTTTGCAAAAGTGATTCGAAACAATTATAGAGGAAAAAATGTAATTAAAATGTAGCTGTTTACCAACACCGAATGTCAACTTTCACAATCAATAACTAATGCCGTTTCTTAACACGCACTATAATGTGTAGTTAAAGTAATCGACACCAATTTAGTATATGGCGAGTTTTTACCGATTATTATCTGGAAAACTTTAAGTATTATCAAATGCTCTGCACAGGTCTAGACTGAGCGTATTCATATCGATCGATGAAATTAAAACGATTTCTTTATTTTGCTTGGCCAGTCAGCGATAACTGTCAAACCGCGTTCTGCACTCAAATTGCATCATCGCGCTTGCGCTAGTCATAGAAGCGATATAGAGGCGCCATTCTCATTGATTTAGCCCTCAGAAATGGATACCTGTGAAAAGCAATTATTATGTCATGTTAATAATACATATTGGCGGCAATTCATTGCACTTCGAGTACGGGGGACACAGACACACCCTGACGATGGAGCAGAATGTCGCGCTTCGCGCGCATCACGCGGATCATGCAATACTCACTATGGTTGATTTGTGCGCCTGGGTAACACGAACGTTCAAGCTCGCAAAGGCACCACCTCCTCCGACTCCTTCTGTTCTGTCCAGTTCAAACGACGCAGGCCAAGAACCCGACGCGTTGCTTGCGAGTGCTCGCTCTACGCTCAAATCAGCACAGCAAGTGAAATGCTCCGAGATGGAGACGCGTCTCATGGCCTGGATGGCGCGGAGAAGATCCAATCAACTTTGCTAGACATCCCCGCACATGCCAACAGCGACCGTCTTAGGCACCTCATGTTTAGTGACGGGTGGTTTCAAAAGTTGCAGGCGCGTCACTCTGTCAAGCCTCATCGCATGCATGGCGAGGCGGCATCAGCGAGCAAAGTAGCCGTTAAAGAAGGTCGAAAAGCGTTGCGTATACAGACAGTTCAATTAGAGCCCGCGGGCGACTATAACGAAGATGAGAACGCGTACTTTAATTGTGTCGCACCGGCAAAAGCCGTAAGCTAAAGTGCATCGCAAAGACGTAAACAGAGCAAGGTAATGATGTCGATAGCGTTGACCACATATGTAAACAGCACCGACAAGTCGCCGTTGCTCTACTTCGGGTCCGCTAAGCAGCCGCGCTGCTTCGGCGGACGTTCTGCCGATGAGATCGGTGGAAGAGTACACTAATTCAGCAATAAGCTAAGCTGGATGGCTACAATGCTCTACTTGGCAGGGATAGAGCACTTCAATGAGAGAATGTAAGGCGAACAGCGTCGCGTTCTCCTTCTTCTTGATAACGCCTTGCCACATGCTCATGCTAGGCAACACCTTTCCCAATGTCCAAGTCATCTTCCTGCCATCAAATACTATGTCCCACCTCGAACTATAAGACGCTGGATTGATCCAAGCGTTTAAGCGCAAACTGACCAAGAATCGCACTGCTGTCATCGTAGACAAGTTCGACATCATCGTAGAGCGAAAAGTGAACGAGGGATACCAAGCGAGCGTTCAAGAAATACTAATTCCTGGCGTCACAATGGGAGTTTGGACAAATATGAGTTCAAGCTTGTCGATATGCTTGAGCGTCTGCAAGTGGCGCCACTTAGTACCGAGGTGTGTGCAAAAACAGAGAATCCGTATACAGATAACGCAATATGTTGCGAGTGGACAACATCTTAGTGTTTATTGCTCACGACTTCAAGCATACTCTCACAAATAGGTGATCTCATAAGGTAATCTCAAACAACATGAATCGTCAGCCCGGTGTTAAAGTTATCATGTTTAAATACAACGAAGACGGACATCGTTGCACAGAAAGAAACCGAAAATCGCGACGTCTGTGGCGAGCTCGCCGTAGTCCAAACGTCTTCAAATTCCATTATCCCACAAAGATCGTAGCGACGTATGCTGTTGCTGGTCAGACGATCCGCACGTGCGCGTCCAGCTAAGCGCTGATGCAGCAATCGAAACTCGCGCTCTTCTCCGCTTGTTCGTGCATGATCGTTTCCCACCGGTCGCTCGCGAGGTCGACGTCGTGGACCTACGCGACTGCGACGGCAACGGCGTCGCTCGCGTGCTGTACGACGACCTTCTACTTGTGGTACGCAGACGTAGCAGTTGGTAAGCGGTCGTCGAAAATAAAATCTGCGTGGACGCGAGTGCTGTTGCAACGTCGCGCACGCGGTCGTTTCGAAGTTCTCGTGGGCTCGAGCACGTTTATCTACGCGAGCGCGCTGCGTGACGTCTTGAATGCTTGTGGTTAGCGTGTGTCGAGTCGGTCTCGGGTTTGAACTGCACTTATTTCGTACTGCAGTCCAAAAGCAGGAGCTGATCGCTTGTGCGCGTGGCTTCGAGGTCGACAAGCACGGTGTAAAAAACAACGCACTCGTAATGCTACGACTGTCCGCTAGTGCTAGTGCTTGACGTTGCAAGTTCGTCGCGCGAGACGCCGTTGCACGACTTTGTGATTGCGTTCGTTAAAGGGACCACAGCTTCGGCTACTCGAGTTTGATGTCCGAGCCGTCCGAGAGGATCTGGTCCTTGTGCTTTCTCTGCGCGCGCTTGAAGCTCGTGAGTGTGATCTCGCACAGGTGACAAGGCTGGCATATCCCAGCAACGAGCGCATCGTGGTTGGACTCGTGAGTCAGCGACACTTGCCTCCGGCAATCGAGGTGACGCGAGTTGAGTTCGTCTTGAACCACTTCTAGTTAATCTTTGTATTACGTGTTTACGAGAGCAGGACGATTGCTGCTGTAGCTGCAAAGCGATATTTGGTATCATATGTAGAGTTGCCATCCATTATGTGTTACGTACCAGCAAATCACGTTTAGTACATGCAGCTACCCCGATACACTTGTTTAAACGAAATGCGTTTCCGTATCCTTCTGCTTGTGCCATACTTGTACATTTGTTGCGTGACGGTGTTGTTGATCATTCATAGTCTATTGTACTGTGATTTGTATGTGAGTCACGCAAGTTAGTTTGGCTGATGTTGCCTATAATGTTGAATTTTACAGCGCAAACATCTGTACAGTTCACAGTAATGTGAGTATGTAGAAGCAAAATATGATCTAATGAGTGACAACGCAAGTGAGTGAGTGTATTAATGTGTGCTGTGCTAGTGAGAGAGTGTGTTGGTGTGATATTGAGAGAGTCGATGTGTAATTGTCAAACGACACACATATATACCTAAGTGACATTGTCGAGTGTTTTAGCTTCATCACATACATTTCTTGCAGTACTTGCGCACATCCTATTTTCGCCTAGGTCGAACGACCACGTATTTTCCAAGTTTTTACTTTCGATACGTGGAACATACGTAGTCAAATACACCTCGCCGCTAAATATCTCATCCACGTATTGACCACGTGTTCAACTTCAAAACGTGGACGAAATACGCAAAAATCAGTGGCTGTCAGAAGCCCGGACTCGGGCGGTAGATAATCGACAACTTTTACCTGGACGATTCGTGTACGTTAAGTGGATAATACGTGGACAATACGTGGACTGCAGCGAGTGTACATGCAATCTATTTCACGTTTGATGTGAACCGCCCAACATATAATACATGTCATACATTTATCACGAATTGTGTGGAGTACATCATAGTTCGTGTAGTGCACCTCACTTTTGGTGTGGTGCACGTGAAAGTGGCATATTATTCAGGGCGAAAATGTGCACAATAAATTGCCGAAACAGCACTCCCAAATAGTCATTAAGGTAGTTTTGGAAACGTGCTGCTCATTTTGCATATCAATTGATGAAATTAAAACGATTTCTATATTTTGCATCGCCAGTCAGCGTCAACCATCAAACTAACCGCGTGCTACACTCAAATTGCATCATCGCATTCGCGCTTGTCATGTGGGCACGATCGATGCGCACGAACGCACTGATGCGCACGAGTGCGTCGCGACTACGTGTTACACACGCGCAACTGCCACGCTTTGCGTTTGGACTGTGCAATCGCAGCGCCACTGCAGCACGTGCAATCAGCACCTCGAGCAACGACAGGCAGTTTGACGTCGTCGTCGTTGGTGGTGGTCACGCTGGCTGCGAAGCCGCTGCTGCTGCTGCGCGAGCAGGTGCGCTACTTGCAGCAATGCGCTTCCATACATGTATACGTCTTTCTCACGAGCACTCGCGCTCTCTCATTGTTTGCCGACGCGCCAGGCGCAAAGACAGCGCTCGTGACGCAAAAGCTTGCGACAATTGGCGAAATGTCATGCAACGTACGTCACATGCTCTCTCTCTTTCTCTCGCTCGCTTGTACTGCTGTTCGGTCGCTTACACAGCGCATTTGTCTATAATCTACTTCCGTACGTAGCCATCGATCGGTGGCGTTGGCAAAGGGACGCTCGTGCGCGAGATCGACGCGCTCGGTGGCCTCATGGGCCGCGTCGCCGATGCTGCAGGGATCCACTATCGGATGCTGAATGCGTCGAAAGGGCCTGCCGTGCGAGGCCCGCGCGCACAGATGGACCGCGACATTTACCAACAGACGATGCACCAAACGCTCCAGTCGCTTCCAAACTTGACGCTCGTTGAAGCCGGTGTCGAAGACCTCGTGGTTTCTAATTCAAATACGATCGAAGGCGTCGTATTGTCGACTGGTGATCGAATCCAAAGCAAACAGGTCGTGTTGACGACTGGGACGTTCTTGCGTGGGATGATTTATCAAGGGAGAGACGTTCGGATTCCCGCTGGGCGGCACATGCGCGACTCGAGTGGCTTGGAGGCACCAGCGGTCGGTCTCGCACAGACGCTTGAACGGTTTGAGTTTCCATTGGGGCGATTGAAAACCGGGACGCCGCCGCGTTTAGACGGGCAGACGATCAACTTCCAAAATTTAGAAATCCAACCAACCGATAGCAACCCGCAACCGTTTTCGTTTTTAAATGAGCGCCTCGATAGAAACCACATCGTGCCACTTGCAAACCACCAAGTGCATTGCTATGCGACGTTTACAAACGAACAGACGCATGCGATCGTCCGGCAGAACTTGGATCTGCTGCCGCAATACGACGGTGGCGTCGACGGCAGTGGCGTTGGGCCGCGCTATTGCCCGTCGATCGACGCGAAAGTTGTACGATTCGCTGATCGCGCGCGGCATCAGATCTGGTTAGAACCCGAGGGCTTGAACACGTCGATCGTCTACCCAAATGGCATTTCAACCGCATTGCCACCGGAGCTCCAACTGCAGCTCTTACGTACGATCGACGGCTTGGAACGAGTTGAAATGATCCGTCCAGGCTACGCAGTCGAGTACGATTTCGTCGACCCGCGTGCGCTGCATGCAACGTTAGAAACGAAGTTACTGCGTGGTTTGTACTTTGCCGGTCAGCTCAATGGGACGACCGGGTACGAAGAAGCAGCTGCACAGGGGATCATTGCTGGTATGAATGCTGGGTTAGCAGCGATGGGCAATTTGCCGTTTCAATTGGACCGCGCAGATGCGTTCATTGGTGTCTTGATCGACGATCTTGTGACGTTGGGGACGACGGAACCGTATCGGATGTTTACGAGCCGGTCGGAATTTCGCTTGTTATTGCGCCCCGAGAATGCAGATGTCCGTTTGACACACAAAGCGATGGCGCATCACGCCGGATTTGTTACAAGCGACAACCGGTTGGCGCTTCTGGAAGCTAAACTGGAGCGCATGGCGACTGCACGGACAGCGTTGGAGTCGTTTGCATGCGATCCGCATGCGTGGAGCAAGTTTGGGATCCACGTCGGTCGCGACGGTGTCCAGCGCTCGGCGGCGCAGATTCTGTCGTTTGCAACTGTCACACCGGCTGCGATTGCTTCGATCTGGAAAGACGTCGGGTATAAACACGCGAGCGCATTAGACGATGCGCACATTGCAGAATTGATAAAGACTGAATGTCTGTATGCGACGCAATTGCGGCTCCAGACGCGGGAGATCGATGCGTTTCGATCGAAACAGCACGTTCAGATCCCTTTCGATATTGACTATGCAGCACTGCCGATGCTGTCGCTCGAAGAGCGCGAGAAGCTCGCAGCCGCAAAACCGACGACGATCTACGCAGCGAGTCGCATCGCAGGCGTCCGGTCCGCGACGCTGCTGTTGTTGTATCAACTGGCGATGCGGCAGCAGTTTCGAAACACTGGGAAGAGGCAGCAGAAGCAGCAGCGCAAAAACGCCAAGCGCGCAGCTGTTGCCGATGCGATGCGAGCGACGGAGGAGTTGGAGGGAGTAGAGGCGAAGACTGCGACTGAGTCGGTGTAAAACATGGATGAACAGAAACACGATTATGTATATTGTGCTGTTTTGTTATTGTATTGCATTTACGACAAGTATTGATTAATGCATTTCAAAACAATTACAGTATAGACACCAGTAGTACCAATACCGTCTTCTTTCCTGCAAATTTCGTGGAAACACCAATATGCTAGAGGTCGAAACCAGATCGGCTGAAGGGTTGTACTTGAGCACGAGAATGAAGATTTAAGAGTAATTTATTGCTTGTGTGCTCCTTCGCATCTCTTTCGCTCTCTGTCTGGTATCTATTGCTCCAAGCGTACAGACCGGCGACGACGCAGACCGACGATGACGCAGATAGTGAATTGCAGATTTCGTGAAAACACCAATAATACTTATTTATGAGTGTAAAACAACTCATGAATTTGCTTGATCAATCTGTAGCTATTTCGAAACGGCTAATGCTTGTCCACGCGACTCGTTATTTTGTTGAAAGAACTGCAGCTATTGTGAAACGACATCAACAAACAAAAACCAACGCGTGACGACCGCAGGTTTGCAGCTCCATTCGTCCTCCCAGTTCACGACTGAAGCCCAAGCGCTGACGCTATGAGCTCGAAACTCGCTTGGTGTGCACACGTGCTGCTGTATCTACTGCTCGCGACGGCGGCTACGCATGTGTCTG
>JAADXH010001557.1:0-10468 GCA_023337595.1 Globisporangium camurandrum | reverse complement strand
GTTTAGTGCGAAAAACAAAACTCGCCCACACAAGCCTGTTTGCTTGCTACTCCGAAATGCAGCAGCGATGATTCGCTGGATGTGCCTTTTTGCTCCGCGAATCAGCGTGCGCGGCGAGATTGCGCGGGAAAAAATCGAAACGCGCGAGTCAAATTAACTCGATTTTTTCAGCCTGGCAGTTGGATTAGCTGCATACGAAAATGCTGTCGAAAGACGCATGCATTTTACAGCAAAGTTGTGTGACGGTTGCTCATCTTCCCTTGACGACACCTTGTCAAAAGCAAGATCATGGACACCGATTGTGGGCTTGCTGCTGTGTGTGAGCTACAGTAGCGACAACAGCTGTCCATGTGTGCGGCTCCTTGATAGCATCGGCTTGCAACGCACTAGGTGTTGTTTTGCGCCACGACACGTGCTTGATAGCTTGTGCTGCTAAGCACATCGTCCTCGCATTTTTGGCATGCTTGTTGGTTGTGCATGATTTCAATTGTCGCAATTGTAGTGGACAAAGTGGCAACGCTGCGACTTTCTTGGTGCCGACAATCAACGTCGCTATCCATACAAATAGCCATCTGCGCCAAATCGCAATCCACATGCGGATGCGGCTGTATACGTATCACTACATGTCAATCCCAGCGCCATTACACATCGATCGAGGTACAGTATTACGGGCTGTTACCGTACTGCACTGTATGTGTATTCTATCATTTATTGTCATTTTAGCAAATGCAATACCGGTAGATATTTATCATTGGCAATAATATGCTCTTTGCTCATCACAAACAACAGGTTCTACAGGTTAATATACCCTCTTGGAATAGAATAGCATTCACGTCATCGCGGTGTATTATCGGTATAGTATCATCTCAGTTGGTATACCCTACTTGCATAACATGTATGTTGCATAGTAACGTTTATATATTATGTACAACGTTAACACATAGGATTAGGTGAAAATCGTTCCACATACATCGACGTCAACATTTGCAACTTCTTGGTTTCGAAATGACCGGAGGTTGTATATTAAAATTCGATAGACAAAACCTAAACATTTTAACAACTTTCGGAATGTGGTGGTGAATGTATAGTCCCCTTTCGTTGTATAAGCGTAAGCATGTTTAATACACATATGATGGATGCGGTGAATCGCCATGCAAACCATAATACCATACGAAATACAATACCGTCAGATGGAATTATGGTCATGTCGGGGTCGGAAGTACGGTTAATTAGTTGGTAGAACCCGTAAATATAAGACTTAGGTTGGACATGTAACCTTCTTCGAAATCTAAACTGCCGATTGTGTAACGTAAGTAACACACAGTCTATCGATTAACATACCGTTTATACACAGTAATACCACAAATGTGCTTCATACTGCTGATATATATCGGGTAAAACAATTTTGCACGCCATATATGTTAACCTCGTGGTGTAAAAATTAAAATATTAACGAGTTGCATAGTTATTACCGCGTCGGCAATTGCCTACCATCGCACACAGATATGTGTTTTATCTCTCTAGATGTAATTATCTCGGTCCATGTGTTACTCTGTAATTTACAACATGCGGCTATGTGAAGCGAAAGAAACGAAAAACGGAATGCAGTAGTGCATGCGGCGTCGCACAATCACGGATTTCCATTCAATGCAAAGTATAGCATAGATTAATTGCAATAATGGATTCGGTAATATTGAGACACTACTATAAAAAGCGGTTCGACACAAGCAAGCGCGTAGCAAGCAAAATATTCGTGTCAAAAAATATCAAAAGAAATAACGAAGGCGGAGACATAAATACTAGAGGGAATTCTGGTGCGATTGAACACTTGAAGCGACACTTACACGGATTAAATTTGCAACAACACAGATATCGCGAACAAGCTATGTAGTTTTGTGGCTGCGTATGCATCATCAATTAGGAAAACAATGTAGTGTCTTATCAACCATGAATGTCAGAGCTATAAAATTACAGCAGCAGCATCTATGGCGGTATTAAATTGACTGTGAATATGTATGTGCACAAATATGTGCGTCAAACAAAAGGTACCACAGTTGCACTCGTCGCCACACTATGTAAATCCAACGCGCACTGTCAAACGCTCACGATTATGTCACAACAAGCTCTTAGTATAGACTACATATACCAAGCTTACACCACAACAAAAGAGAATTTCACCTGATGGCAATTTCCATCAAGCAAACACGTTCCCACAATAGGCTCCCTTTATTCTATAGGTGTACCGGCATAAACATATAAACATATAAACAAATCAGCTAACATGAAGCTAAATTAGCACATGTATACATCATACAAAGCACAGTCGTTGAGCTACTACCTTGCTGTTGTCACGCGCGCTTGCATATATATGAGGTCTGGTGTAACATACGCGTCGATATCAAAGAAACAACTTAACACGTCATGGATGTTGTATCTTTAAGGTTTGCGTTTTATTTCAATTAGAGAAGTGGTGTGCTACGCCTATATAAAAGCTTTCGCTGCACGACCTGCCTATGCTATGCGGTTAACATAAAGTCCGGCACTATGGTTAACTATATTCTTTTAAGATACATCTTCGAACAGTAAGTACCACGGGTAGACAAAAAATGAATGCGTTAATATCCCTTAACATATGAGTGTGTACAGGAAAGCAGTTGAAGTAAAACGATGTTATGCTACTACGTTTTTAGGTCATATTCGTCTAACACTCACATATCAAACGCTTTATAAAATGGCTTCTATCGTTTATCAATCATTTGTGCGAATAGATGTTTAACATATAGAAATATTCGCAACATTTCCATGTGTAGTTGTGCCTTGTCAAGAGGTGTATTCGGACGCTAAATATTATTAAAACAGTGGAGGCGGCTACCCACATACCGATCACTTACGAACAAATGCGTGTAAAACACTCAACACTACATAGTTGTACTCGAAATAGACTCCGACTAATATAAATGGACCGCTCAGAAAATGACCATTGAGTTGGGTGCACACTTTGAATTTAGCGAATGATTGTTTAACATTCTGGCCGCCATGTATCCATTCACTCAACAACATTATTGGATTGTTGAGGCGGGACAGGCGTAGAATTGATATATTTTATGTGAGTCCAATATTTGACGCAGAAACGTGAAATACTTGCAATCTCAGTACCATTACCGGTTTCTTACGAAATGGATATGAACGCAATGAGGATTTCCCCATGTAGATTCGAAATTATCTAATGCATAAATCGACCAAACAGTTAGACGACGGCTACAATATATACATATCAATATGACCGGTGACTGATAAAGATAGAGCTATCATTGTATAATAGTAGGCATTTGGGGACGTCACTTTTGATTGATTAAGTTGGTTGACGCCTGAGACAAATGTTTACAGCGCAGAGATTGGCCAAATATAAAAAGGATCGTCAATCATCACTGTCAGCTTTTGTGCAGACGGGTGTGATTGAAAAGCGACAAAAATATATGAAATGGAACGTCAATTGTTGCACACGAACGTGAAATGCTTTGATTGGAATATACACCACAAATTTTAAGTCTGTCGATCAAAGCCACTTTAATTACCATTCACAAGCGGCTCCGATATCAAGCACAAATTTAGTTGTTGGCTATTGCTACGTTTCAGCAAAATCTACAGGACTTCTTTACAAGACAGATACGTACACGCACTAACACAATTGACATCAAAATATGTAAGCTGCTGGAACAACATATTTGGGAACGCTCCCAAGAATCGCATGTACGTAGACCCTTCGCAGTCAACTGTACGATCGGTCAAATCACGCATACACGAAGTCCTCGATAGAGTAGTCACACTATCTTTTCCCGTTCACCTCAAATCATGCACACAATAAGCCGTCGATAGAGTAGTCAAAACCTATTTTCTGCTCACTTAAATGGTTTCGATACTAGACGTAGTGCTTTACGTTGCATCGTTTTTCGTTGTTGGGGTGTTAGAGAATATACATGTCACGAAGAGTGACATTCACAAAAAATAGGTCGGTCATGATATTTGGGATGTACGGTGACGGCGAAACCGAGTAACTTTATTGACGTTCTTGATCGTGAAGGGTCAACAAACAAATTTATTCAAGGGAGATATATAGCACGACCAAATTTGCTATATATTGATTCATCCTTATCAGTTTGATAAGCTATTGGTGAGCTTCAATCTGTACTCGCTATTAATGATACTGCAGAAACTTTCCTCATTCTCTTTATATATTCTGCATTAACCTTATAGAATACAGATCACCGATACGACAGCGATAATGTATGTTTGTATTACGATGAGGGCTCTACATTGCAACGCATGAGTGAGAGCATGTGAGAAACATTTACAACTGCATGACTTTGTGATCTTGAGCTAATGGGTAAAATACTGCGATATGATGGCTCACCGTGGTTGCTTACCAGATTGAACTATGGCTCTACAAGCGATATCCGCGAGCCGTCATAGCTTCGTAGGCGCAGGTAAACCAATGAATTACCGTCGTATTTCTTCGACTAATATTCCTGCAGGTCAATAAATTATAATCTCCCAAAAACTGGTTACCACGACTAAACCATATGAGCTTAGTGTTATAGGCGAAGTCATGGCGCTAGATATATAAATACCACTGGTGTGAGAGCTGTGCTGTTTTCACACGGCGTGTGTACCCCACTTTTCGGTCCTTGCATTTTTATTCCATTGCTTATGATACGTTCAGGCGATTGTCAGAGGTGGGCTACATCGAGAATAAAGTCATGGTTGGTGATTATGTTGCACGCAAGCCTGGGACTGTCATGTTGATTATTCTGGGTATCGCAGCATTGGGGTGTGCCAATAACAGCTTAGAAGTTGATTATCCTAGTGTTCGTCTCAAAACGATGCACCCGTCATTGATGACCGCACATGCTATATTGTACGCATTTCTAGCGCAGTAACAATTTTGATCTGAAGAGCAGAACTCTTTGAAGTGAGCACCGATCATCATTAAATGACGTCCTATACAGCTTGGGTAACGGAGATTCAGTAATCTATGGTTTTCTACAGTTACTGGTGTGTAATCCTGCCAGAGACATTATGCAGGCAGATATTTGTAATTGTACGATAAGCATATGTCCCCATCACACATTACAAAGAATTTCCAGTTCGTGAAAACGCATTTTGTGAAGCACATTACACGCCATCCACTAATGTAACTGTGTAAATTTTTGTTAGAGCTGGTTCTTTCCGCTAAGATATAATTCGCGCTAGCTGTTTCAGTGTGATGGCGAAGGCATACGTACTCCATAGAAAAATTTCCCTCTCACCGTCACATGTGATTCATATTGCTGTTGGCAAGTCCATAACCACAAATTTACATACTCCGCTCTCAAGTATATCAGCAAAAATAATAATTCGAATGAAATATACTTTTCGTTAGGCGTCACAATCAAAGATATGGTCAACCTTGTAATTAACATAAACAGTAAACCGATTGGTAGTTGCGGTTAGACGCATAGTACTCTACATATTCATGGCTTTAGACGTTACATCGTATGTGGTATTAAATAGTAGAATATATAAGCTGTCTTACCGCTCAGGCGTGTTTTCGAAACAATTGACAACGGTTCATAAATTATCATTAATGCTACTATCGCTGAAGCATTGTAAGCTAGCGTTTTTTGTATTTGAAACCCAAATATCAAGAGTCTATTCGACAACATAGTTGATGCTAAAACGCGATACATTGGATTATGAGAAAGAAATGTCTTATTTATTTATGTTTTGGTTTTTAGAAATTGCTGTTACATCGCGTACGATTTTTAATGCATCTTTGTATTAGCTAAATGTGGCTCTTTTGGACAATCATTAAGGCTAGCTTTTATATAGATTTGCTTCAGTTATTACAGATAACGGACTCATAACTTTCTGCTAGAATTTGTTACCAATCATATTCTTAAATATTAATCCCTTGCTAAGAAGATCAGGGCGTCATCATCTGATTGCCACAAAAGATGAGCAAATTATTAGACGTCAAAAGCTTCGTTTAACATGTTGCGGGGGACAAAGTGGCCCCTTTTGGTGTAACTCGAAGTCAAATTGTACAATCGAGGTCAAATTTGAGAGTTACTTTGTTTGGTCGATTGTGTTGTGCTAAATCTGAGTGAAAAGCGCTAGTCTTAGAGCTTTCAAATACAAAGTTTTGTTTAGTTCACCCATTATAGTCGTGCGAGGCAATTACAACGCTCGCTTGAATGCGAAATCGCATTTCCTGTTGTTACATATACATTATGAGAATATCAATTTGCGAAGGGATAAAGTGTCGTCGGGTGTCGGAAATGGGTTCATCTAGTTTATTGCCTTTAGTGTGGAAAATTCAACGATGCCGTTTTAGGGCAGCGCAACACCTAACAAGTGGAAATACATATGTAGTGACTCATCTTAAACAATTTGATAGATATTGCTGATCGAGTGTGACTTTGGCTGGCCCTTATCGTAAGAAATAAACGATGTAGTTAGAATAGGATGAAAGAGCGCCTTCGTTGCCCCCACTCACTGTGAATGTCTACAGCTAAAACTAGCAGCACGCGCCTTGAATGCCTCAACTTGAAACAAAACAAGTAGTGCGAACTCATACGTCAATACTTGCGCCGCGCATTGATTGCATCTGGCACAGTTTACATATTGATATTTAGCTTGCGAACGCGCCATCGACATGTATTGGCTGACGCATATAGCTCTTCATATTTAACAATCCAATGATGAGCATTGAATCAGTAAACGCTTGCCTCGGAGGGTGCCAGCATGCTCAGACGTCAGAGAAAGTCTGTTTTATTTGAACTAAATATAATAACAAACGTACACAATTCGGTGATGAAGGAGTATAGCATTTGTTACTGAGCTTATAGTCGTTTCATCACTCCCTGCTGGATATATAATTGATGAAGAAAGAGTGGCCGATGAAACGCGCATTTATCCAAACAAAAACAAAAGCGTATTTTCATACTCATTATCATCGCGAAACACAACCTCATTTTTAGGTATCACACTATTGCATATTTGTGCTCACTTAAACGTACGACGGCGACTCCTAAAGTACAAAGCATATCCTTTCGGTATGTAGATAATCGCATCATTCTGCCTTCAAATCATGGTTTTGCGAGCAAATTATTCCACGTTTTGTTTTCAAGTAGGTAGTTAAGCTCTTCGACCAGCTGTTGCTTGTTTATTGCTAGATTCCAATTAAAACAGCTCAAAATCGTGTCCGTACATACGATCTCAAGTTATGGTTATATCATACATTGATCATTAAAATAGGACCAGGCGTTACAGGTTAACTACGCTCTAAATATGTGATGCTGGCCTTATGGTGTCATTAAATATGTTAAAAATCATTCTTTATCGCTTGTGCAAAGTAGCGGTGGACACGTTCGCACAATACCTCTAAAGTTTGTAAGCTGCGACGACATGATCAGTCGTTCAAAATCCGTGTCGTTGTATTTTATGTTCATTTACTGCAACGGTTATTATTATGCTAATTCTATCCTGAAAAAGTATCAGCCAAAATCAACTACGCCAATAACAATCGATTTACACCAACGACTGACCATCAAGATACCAATGACGTTTTGCAAACCATAGTGAGCACACTCGTTTATCACGGGTTAGCTGAATTCCGCAAGATATCCTTTTCGGCTCCTTCATGTATGATATCTCAATATAGAGTTTTGGTAAAGAGTCCTATACCTCGCAATAGAGGCAGCTCTAATATTTCGCTGCCGTGAAAGATATACAACAACAGCGCTATTAAATAGTGGGATGATTGCAAGGGCTTGACACATCATTTGCACTTATACAGCTACTGCTCTTCAGTAATGCCATTGTAATTCACGCAATGCTAACGTGCGTGTTTGCTTCGTGGCAATGCGCAGTTAAAATAGGGAAGTGCAATTTTCGTGCAAGGAGCATGCGATAAAATAAACGATTAGCAGCTGAGTAGTGCAAACTTTCTCACAGTTCAACGCGTAATTCACCAAATAGCAATATTTTTGTCACCTCTATCTAGTAAACAATGGTTTTTGTAGTAGGCGATGCTATTTCGTCGAATTGTATTATACTGTACAATATCTTAGCTTTGAAACTCCCCACAACCATGTAAACTAGTATTGTTTTAACCAAATTGTGCCTAAATTGAGTCACAACTGAAATTCATATATATCAACGTAATTAATAAATTAGAACAGTCGATACACATGTCATATTGTGATAATATCGCACAACACACAGATTCATGACTGCGTAGATGGCCTGATAATATATGATCTTGTTTACCTACCACAGTAGTCGATTCCACGTTATTATACTACTGTTAAAGCGATGTGGTATTGGGGTACCATCATGTGTACGCAACTACATCCAATTTCAAATGCGCATCCCCACCACATATGATACCAACATAGGTGTATGTATACGTACATGGTGAAACTTTATACACCGACAGCACGGCGCTTATCAATCATGTCGAGCTAATACTATGGCCTACATGGACGCCGCTTAACCTTCCTCGTCTATTTTCTACGAAACTAGCATTATGTAATTGTTCATGAAATGTTTCCTAATTCAGATCACGCACACTGAAATAATCGATGCCATTACAATAAATCGATTTTGTTACTATACTACCAAACTATCATTTGCAGTATGTATTGCAGTATATGCGTATGTCATAGTATAGGTGAACATCACTCACACCATGGTTACATATATTGTTTTTGTTATGTACAATCAATATATATTGTGTTTTACACCTATATTGTATCATCGTTTGACGACGTATCTAAATTTGCCGTTTGAAACTGTTCAATAATGACTGTTTAGTGATGGACAACACCCAAAGAAGGGTTTGCAAGTCCCTCTAGCCGCACATTAAATACGACAGAAAATTACCAACAAACTGTAGTTTATGGCCGGACTTGACTGTGTTATTCTCTATTGTAGTGGCGTGACATTGTAGTTGACGTGGCAACTCGTATTTTTGTTGAGTCATGAGAGTGAACACAATCCAGAATATGCACACATTTGAGACTCAATATGCTAAGATGTGACAAAACACGATCCACACGTTGTAACACACTATCGCAGCTTGCAAATAGGGTACTTTCGCACATATATGCTGCGAAATTGTCCTGATACACTAAGGAAGACCTAGCGTGTCCGATGTCAAACTTTGGATTCATTTCATTATTCTCTTAAGCAAGTATAACATTGATATTCGTGCCGGATATACTGACAATGAATAATTTATGCGGTGCTTGTGTGGGTTTTCGCCTGTGCATGTATTTGCCGAGCAGCCACAATGATCAAATCAGCGGGTAGGACTTATTTTATTTCTCATTGTGGTTTATATATAGGTATTACACACGTCTCACCTAACACATACATTTTTCCGGCAACTTGTACTTGTCGATCATATTCATATATAGTGCTTTTTAACACTTAGCATTGAAGCGAATTTTGTATATGATGTCTTCCAAACTTACAAAACGTCTTTTGACCTTCACAACGCAAATATACGAAACATTTTCTGAAGCTTTATCTAGGCAAATGATTTGTCTTGCGCATGTTAATGCCAAGCCGCAACAACTATCGAAACCGTTGGCATGACTTCATTAATATTTATCGCGGGTATGCTATTTTAATACACATGTTACCTTACACATTTATTAAGTTTTCTCTTCACGAACGGTTCGTACATGTCGAATATATTCAATTAGAATAAGCTTTAAGCCTCATCGTTTGTAGTGTAGTTAGTAAACTATTGTTCTCTCTCTCAACTCTCTTTGTGTGCCCGCTTGCTCAAACGGAAATACAGGTTATATAGGTATTACAATGTTGGCTTTAACATTTTATACAACAACAGGTTATGAACGCACGCTGTAGTCATAAATACGTCCTTGTCACAATATTTTGTAAAGCCAAAAGGCTTGCAACATAAAATATAAATCATTAGCGTATTGGCCACGCAAAAAGTAAACACGTAGTTGATTTGTCCTACCTACATGTAGTCACTAGATGTTGTATATGGTTTTCATTATAGTAAAATTACTTAACATGTAGCTGTCAACGCGCACCAATCACTTTGCGCTACGTTAGCTCGATATGCGCGACACATTCAAATAAACGTAAATAAGATTGAACGATGTATGACCCAACATAATTTGGATGGTCAATCGTAATGCAATATTATACACCCGATGACGGAAAGCACAGTTTGTAAATTCTATCACGTGTGACGTGTACCCACTATCACAAACTATAGATACTTAACGAGCTGTAGAGAGCGAATAAAGTGCGCGCCAAAAGTTTAGAAAATTCTCGTTCTGCAACTTTTCTCTAAAACTATTGCGTCAAACAGCACACAGAGCGGCTCAAATGAAAGAGCAAAGAACGAGAAGGAAATCAAGCCCATAGCAGCGCAACACGTCACAAT
>JAADXH010001556.1:0-10472 GCA_023337595.1 Globisporangium camurandrum | reverse complement strand
CGTCCCGAGTCGTGCGAGCTGGAGCTCCACAGGCTGTGAGAGCAACTCCATCGCGGCGTCTTCCCCGAAGGCGGACGCGAAGTTCACCAGCAAGCTCCGGTGCTCAGCCGAGAGGTGTGGGAACATTGTCGGATCAAGCGGCACCATGTCGGCTTGGAAGCGATTCGGATGACTTTGGTCACCGGGTCGAGGATTGACTACGAGTGCTACCAGTTGTAACCGGGCAAGCCCGAGTTACGCAGCACAGTCGAGAGGAAGCGAAGAGTGTTTCGTAGGAAGCAAAGTCCGAAAGTGTATTGAATGATTGGGTTTGGTGTTTGTGCACTTCTAGCACAAACAGCTAACTTCCTAGTTTTAGTATGTTTAATACTAAAGCTAAATCTATTCTAAATGAATGGTCCTGCTAACTTCTAAACTGTTGACTGTCTAATTGGTCTAAATGTATAACTATCTTGTATATATGAACAATTGTAAAGCAGCTTGACAAAGCTGACTTTAAATGTATTGCGAGAATAGAATTCCGCAGCGCTGGGTTATTAAATATAACCAGCGCGTGTAACCCCGTTACAAACGGTGTTGCACCGCGACACATCATGCAGGTTCAGAGTAAATGGTTACAAGTCTCAGGAGCTACAGGTTACAAGCGGCATCAGACAAGGATGCCCCTTTGCACCGCTGCGTTTCACCTCGGCGATGGACGTGCTTTATCGAGCGGTCGACGAGTCAACGCACTTTCGTTGCATTGAGCTGCGAATTCAAGATGGTGGTTTCAAGGTACGTATCGTCGGGTACGCTGACAGTTGAAGTGAGTATCTTCACAGCGTTCGCTATTTGCCAGCAGTGTTGGAGGCGCTACAGTCGTACAAAGAGGTCGTTCGTCTGCGCACGAACATCGCCTAGTCGGTAATTGTGCAACTGGCGCAGTTGGAAACGAAGACACATAAGAGATCGGCGGTATTCGGTCATTACAACGCGGTCCATTTGTCGGTATTTGGGTATACATATTCGTGGGGACGATGCGCGCGATGCCAACTGGACGCCGCGCGTTGTGGCTCTGCAGACTCGACTGCGGCTTGCCTTCGGCAAAACAAACTCGGTTGTATAAGGAGCTATCATTGCGAGAGCAGTAGTAGTTCCGAAAGTACTGGCTAAACGCGGCGCAAGTCGCCAACGTGCAGCGTTTTTGTCAAGCAGATTGTTTGGAGAGGGAAGCGCACTTGAATGATTGAGGAGCATGCCGAGCTTGATACATCACAATGCGGTCTAGGTATACCAAAAATAAGGTTGAGCTGCTAACGGTGGCGGCGGTCAATGTAGGACGCTGGGCGGAAGTTCACGTGTGCAGACTGGGACGCACTTCAGCTTGAGGCACAGACCCAGGTCCTCATTACGCCGTTGAGTTCCATTAAAACGTCATGTTTAGCGCTCGACAATTCACTCTGGCAGACTGGAGCATCTGTCCTTCGAGCTGTGTATCGGATAGGCCCCAGTGACGCCGATACGACCGATGTGCGCCGGAGTGCGGAGTTGCTTTTGCGCGCAGGTGAAAATCCGAACTGAATTAACGACGAGATGAACATTGCCGTGATGCGGAGCCATGATACCATTAATTGGATCACTTACAGCAGACGAGACACGAATGACGATCATTCACGCACCACTGGAAACAGCACGCGGAATCAACGCGCGACGAGTGGCTAGTCGATATATTTGGACATCCGTTCGCTAGCCCGATTAAACAAAGCCCGGGGCTCTAAAACGTTCAGAGGCATACTGGAGTGACAGCAGATGAGATCCAGGAAGATCCAATTTGCACCATGGGTCGGAAAAGCGCCAGAGACGGCGGCGTCGCTTCGCCTTTCTGCAATTGTGCGTGGCGCTCCTGTTCACTTTCCCATCACTGCTTACCAGACCAGACGAGCCTGAGTCCGTCCGTACGCACGCACAACCCACTCCTGGCTGCTGCAGGCAGACGGATCGTTTAAGCATTGCGACGCTGCGATTTCAACGACTGGTGGAGCAAGTGAATTCGACGGAACAATACGAACGCGCAGGCGGCAGACAGCTGAGTATGACAGTACCGGTTGCATGTCACGTATCACCAGTCACGACACGTTTTTTGCAGCTCTTTAGTGGACCGCGACGCTGGAACACCAGAAAAAAGCAATATCGCACGTTCGGGTGAACGCAGCAGACGCACTGGGAAAGACAAGAGGAGGCAAGGAGAGACAGAGCTGCAAACACCTCCCCGTGAGCGGATACACTAAAATATGTCACGTGGAAGGCGTGCCACAACCTCGCGGGTCTCAACACGTATGATCGATAGGCATTGTGCCAGGTGAAGGCGGGGCAAATAGCAGTGAAAAGTTGTAGTAGACTCAATCCGATGTCCGATAGACAAGTGCACCGCCACAACGTCAACCGCAAAAATATATACTCAATGTGTGTCCCTCGGCACGGCGACGCTGGACACAAGCAACTACAGCCTGGCAGAGGCTGCGGATCACCATGCCAACCAGGTCACCCTCGGTCGCTTTACCGTACGAATTTCAAGTGCGCCACGGTACGTATGGCAAAATATACAGGACGAAGAATGGATACGACGATATCAACCTGACGATCAGGACGAGATCTAGCTCAAAGATGTGGCACTACACAGTTGCCAGCACTGTGGCCGAACTGAAGGGATGCGCAGAGCTTCGATGGCAGAGCGGCGACCAACCCGCATGGGGTTGTTCGACGCGTGAACGCGGCGCTGGTGGGATGGGTACCTGGAGATGGAAAGTGGACACAATATCTATAAATCGGTAAACAACAGTTTGCCCATGCGGCAATTAAGCTGTTCGTTGCTACGTGGTTCATGGAGACGAGGGAGGAGAGCACGACCCCGCTAACACTCGGAGAGACGGCCGAGTTTGCGCTGTATTTAAAGCGGCTCGCGAGAAAACCCGGGGCTAGGAGGGTCCGGGTCAGTCCTGGTACGAGTGGAACATCACATGCACCTGGCACACATCATCTGGATTGCCAATATGGCGTACGGAGCTGCGGATACGACCAATAACTAAGCTGAAAATACAGGACTGCTGCGTGGGCTGCGACGAGCGCAGCAACAGGGGCATGAAAAATTACACGTTGTTGAAGACTCGATGTTGATTCTCGAAATACATCGGCGGCGCCCACCTCCCCATAACGCGAAGCTACTAGCTTTGTACAAGAGGACGACACGCATCGCTGACACGATTCGAGTCGTCAGTGGGAGCCCTACTACAGTTTCCATTAAGAAACCGCGGACAAATAGCGAATCGCGCTATGGACTCCAAGTTTTCAGCGCAATACACGATGCCGACGTCGCGCTAAGTCGGGAGGGGCGTAAATCGTGCGTAAATCGTGCAGCTACTTGAAGGGGACGTAGGATAGTAATCGTAGTACAATAAGGAGAGACAGAAGGATATAAGGAGTAGAATCCCCGACCGACTCGGTGACGATGAGACTTGGTATTGTAGCTCGTGTTTCACGTATTGTCTATGCCCCACGATAAAAACAGTAAAATTAAACCAGCACCGGGCAAAGCGACGCGCACAAGCAAAGCAGCCTAAGACGTTAAGAATCCTCGTGTCACCGCTCACGTTCTCCAAAGCAACACTTAGAAAAACGCGAAGGCGAGAGGCATCAAAGTGCGCCTTGCAGCAATTCGTCGTTTTGCTGCATATCAACGCGCCACTCACATTGCGCGAGAGCTCAAAAATGCGGCGCTGTCGACAGCACACGCCGCGCCGAACGCTGCGACGATTAGTCAGGCTATAACGGAAGTTGACGTTGCGCTGGGACCCGACAGCGAGCACGTGAAGCTTGGCTTGAATGAAGAAGAAGACTGGAAAACGCCATAAATCGACTACTGTGACGACGACCTCATTTTGTTCAATTTCGTGCAAGGCCGACGACAATTATCAAGGATACAATGCGATCAGTACATTGCGCTTGCAGTATATACTGCATTGCGGCGCTGTATGCAAACCGACGGACAGGGGCTGGACCGTTTACTTCTGGAATGCATATAATTATAACATGAATGCGATTCCTGATGCCGTATTGTGCCCAGATGTTCAATCCTGTGCGGTTTCCAGAGGCGGTGAGCTATCCAGAGCACGTATAAGCGGCACCCGGCCTCACGCACACCGTGTTTGCTTGTTTCTACTCGCCGCTCGAGCTGTTCCTCTTTTTCCTGCTCCAACAACGTTGGAGAAGATAGTGAAAACAATCGCTACCACGCGCAGCACCTGACTGAGTGAGTCAACGCAATGTTTGCATTTCGGGAGCGACACTTGAGACGACACATTTCTGCACGAGTCCAAGGTCGCCGACATCGAGCCCCACGAAATTTTCGCTTGCATTGGCTTGCTGTTCGGACATCTTGGCTCCGCGCGCTACGTACATTCCCGACCATTGGGCTTTGAATATGAGCGGTGTGATCCCGGCCGGGACGTTTAAGCGGTTCGTGCTCTGGCGCCGCGTTGCACAGTCCATGAAAAATAGTCATTTTACAAACAGAGCCAACGCACGTGCTCTCACCGATCGCGCGTGAAAGACACGTCCCATGATTGATGCGACGCAGCGTTGGATTTTATCGGGTTACGAGAATATCAGCGTGCTAGCGTTCGAGTAGACCGTACTCCAAAGCCGTTTCGACGTGTTGTTGTATTACTTAGATGAAAATTCCCACAAATGTCGCGCGAACATCGATATGACCTGCTGCGTTTCTACTACGTACTGTGAATGCGCAACAATCATAGTGGTTTCCTTTGGAGGCAGCGGCGCTTTTTGAACTCAGTCTACAATTATATAGCAATGTTATATGTAACCATGTGCATGATGTATGTCAGTACTATTAGCTTGGAATTACATTGTTGAAAAGCGCAACAAGCTCACGACGGTTCAACTACCCGATCAACGAGTCCGCTAAAGTGCTTCGGAATCTTAGCGTTGTCTTATCTGCATCGATGCACGGAGACGGCCACGCATTCGTCACTATCAGATTGTGTGCATCTGTGCGGTTGTCACTGCAGTCTTTAGTGCGGCGAGTGGATTTCATCGGGACGTTCAAGCCTTCCAGACTCGGGTACTCGAACGCCATCTACGACAAGAACCGTCCTCACTCCGCTGCAGTCAAGCGCTAAACGACACGTGTCGCAGTCAGCAAGTCGCGCCCCCTCGATGGTGTCAATATGCTTGTGGGACAATCAGTCCGTACAGCTATCCACCATCATGTAGTACGTTGCACGCTTTGTAATCACAAGTATGCATGTTGTATGTACTAACATGTACAAATTTTACGCGAAATATTTGTTTACTTCTTGTTAGTACGCTGGAGATGATTTCTTGCTCTGTGACTGACTATCCGAGGTGGATAGACGCCGTTGACGCATACGACCAAGACTGCAGCGCTATTTGGTGCAGCAGTCTATGACGTATCTATAAATCTATAGTGGTCTCTTTCTGGGATTGTTCCCCATGGCACTTGTCAAGGACTTCATTGTCCACCGAACCGCCAAAAACCGCTCGCCCATGCGTGCTTCCTCGACTTGCTACACGTGCAGCTGTTCACGCTTACTCCACTCGACTTTGCCGCCAACACGCCGTAGCCTGGACGCGCTCCGCCGCGCAGCACCGAAGCGACCGAGCACAAAATCAAGGAGAACCCCGCCTACCAGAACCACGAAGATGCGACGCAGCGCCGGCGCTCGAGGTAGTACAAAATCTGCAACCTGCTTATGCTGAGCAGCAGCGAGCGCCAAGGGACGGAGTTCTTCTTCACCGTGTGCTCGAACGGCATCAAGCGTGTGTATCTCTATCCCGCGTTGGTGCGTGCCAACACCAACACTCTCACGTAATTTAAATTATGATTCGAGAAGTTGTTAAACACCACGCGACAGTTATGCCAATCATGGGGAAGGGAACACCAATGCGCGGTAGCCCGGGTGTCTTCGCAAAAAGAAGCACAAGAGCAATCGGTAGATCAGGACGTAAAAGATGGCGTAGAGGAGGACGGGGACGAGGAAGCGAAGACGACTGATAGTTTGCATAGAGCATTGAGAGAAAGCGTTACCGGATTATCAATGTACTCACCCTTTTCATCTGGGAACGACCAGTTGGTAATATATTTGTTGTAATTGGTGAGTAGTTAGTCTGACTTGATAGTATGTATGTACCATGTAGAGGAATACATTCAATATCCGTTTAAGATTGCAATTATTAATAGTAGCGACCTTCAGCGAACAATGTTTATTTTGAATTTACATTACAATACTCAAAGATGTAAATCATCGCTTTCTCAACAGTGTAATACACTTCACGGAGGGCCCCGTAGGAGGCATCATAGAGCTCAACACACCTTCCTGAACAGTCAAGACAAATGAGATGTTTCAGTCGTGTTTGTAAATTATTTTGTCTTTTCATACACTGCTTCTGATGTTGTCGGGGTTTATACTGACTATATGCAAGTAATGTGTTTCCCCATAGCTATTTCTTACAGGTTACAAGATTCAATATAGAACCACTTTGTTAGTACAATATGAAATTTTGCGTGTGAAGGTGCATACAGTGGCCATTATCGAAGCGCAGGCGCCGTACCAAATCGATACGTACACAAATTTATAATGGAAATTCTGCCTATAGTGGCATGTAGTATATTAGTACATGCAAACTATATCAAAAGGGACCAAAACGGAGGATTAATATAACAATATTTTCTGTCTAATAGCATCCATGTCGCACCCTTGAATGTGTTGGACATTACTTCACGAATAATACACAAGTCTATCAACTGTGTTTTGGGATAATTCGGAGTGGCTACAGCAAAAAACAACTATTGGCTCTGCACTACTTTCAAACGACAAAATACATAATTGCATATTTCGCCAGTTCAAAAGTAGTGTAGAGTAATGCAATGTATTTTACAATATTAGATAACAGGAACAAAAGAACATAACATAATCACATGAAAGAGAGAGAGAACGGTAGTGTAGCCAATGCAGGCATGCTGCATGTTGCCAAGTGAAACGTAGAGGTTTGCGGATGCAGCATGCTAAGCGTAGGCGGGCTCAGCGACACTTTTTATGAGTGAAGTTAGCAACATCGACAAGGATTAGAATTTTGTTGTGCATGTGTGTACCATGACGTACATTCGCTGCATATAACAGCAGATGTTTTGAACTTTTATGCACAAAACGTAATAATCATATAATTTCGAGTTGCAGAAACAATAATGGTATTAATCGGAGCCCTTGTTTGTCACGCACGATTTCAACGACACCAAGAATGATATTTGCACTACGCGCTATCATCTGCGCAGCGACACTCGGTCATGAACCTTATGATATGCGTTGTGGCAACGAAAAACTCGACGATTGGTTGTTTATTATGATACTTGTACACCAGTCTCAATCTTGCTTTATAGATTGTAGTCAGACAGCGTTGTTTAGTTTTTCAGTTGTTAATTATTCGCGAAATATAGATCCGTTAGTAACTTTCAATTCAAATGCATTAAATCCTTTGTCGACTATATCGGGGATTTGACAAAAACAAATGAGAGCAAGACAGACGTGCTGTGCCTGCTGGTATGGCATCTGATCGGTCGAATCGATTTGGATGTTGAAATTGACCAATTGACCATGGGTAACTCCTACGTGTTGTATCTGCAGATAAAGAAAGTTGTTGAGTAACTGGACGTGTTCATCAAAACGAAACATGATTGTCCACGGGTGGCGGCTTCGAATGCAACTGTTCGAAATTATTTAACAATTTGTTAATTCACAAATAAACCACTTTTCAAGCTTTATCTATCACGTACTACGATTAATTGTTGATATATGAAACATTGAAGCTCATCTGGTTTTTAGATATGAACACGATCAAGTTTGAATACCGCATTTCGAATACGTATCGTGCAAATGGAAACGTGGAAAGAAGTGTCATCAAGAAACAACTATATCGCCGTCGCAATACTTAATCAGGTCTTGCATCCAGCCAATATGCATTGCGAAAGTAGATTTTATACGACACTAGCAGCTCGTCATGGCATACTCATAACGGGTTCATGCTTTAATGTTTATGCATATTGTGCGTGCTACAGACGACTAATACTTCGTGAACCACATTATAATCCCGGTTTGACGTTGTTTTAAATACCTCCACACATTTAACGACAATTATTGTGACATGTTAGTTTATTAAATAATCGTCGAATATCCAACTTATTGAGATGTTTTGTCTATGTGTGAATGTACTTTAAAAGTGTTTACTAAACAAATACAACCTTGTCAGACATTTGG
Source organism: Globisporangium camurandrum (assembly GCA_023337595.1). Taxonomy (NCBI): domain Eukaryota; phylum Oomycota; class Peronosporomycetes; order Pythiales; family Pythiaceae; genus Globisporangium; species Globisporangium camurandrum. Next base: position 2,145 of record JAADXH010001556.1, on the reverse strand, counting down.
GAGACTGGAATCTAATGTTACGTCTCTTCATTTGGAAAGTATTCTTGTACAAATTGAAAGTGAACAGGTAGTTATAGTTCTTATATCATTGCGTCCCACAACGGTGGACATATTTGTACTTTGTATAGTAGATTTCCGTACCACAACTTCGAGTATTAAATGTGAATGATCCACAGTTGTGGGTTCTACAAACGTGAGTTATATTCGGTATGGTATTTCGACATTTTGTAGGTTGCAATTCATAACGGAATGCTGCAGTACCGTAACATCGACTTGTGTTTCGTGTAAAGTATTGTTATTGCAGATTGTAAAGAAACAGTACAATATCAGAAATACCACAGAGAGCAACACTGGCGCGTACATTTTGCCAGCAAACAAGCGATCATTTTCTACCCCATTGCTGTGACCATGATCCACCATCCAGACAAGATTTATGACCGAGTGTCAGCGCGCAGCTGGAAGCGTTTAGTGCAAGTATCTTTGCCTAAGCGCCAATCAACCCAAATTGCACAATTGTGAAAATTCATTATGACACAATCACAAAATACACGTGTGTAAACACGTCCAGTAAATCCAAACTAATATGAACATGGGTTCAACACATCTTTTCGTACTCATCGGAGAGAATCTGGAGGACGGATTTTTTTACTTAGCCAAATCAGTTGGTCGTTTGTTTTTTCAACCAAAACAACAAAAACTTCATCCTTACCCCACCAACGCACATTCAGCTTGCCGAGTTTGTCGTAGGGTGTGACTTGTGTCGACCAACGTTAGGTTTTGCCTTGTCTTAAATTGAGCGCGAAGCGCGTTTTAGGTTGGTTTTGGCTGTCAAAATATCATAGATAAAGAGGATATCCCATCCCATGCTACAAATCTGCCACTCTGTACGCTGCGATACGCATCGATCACGACAATTATTGACACAATTAAGAAGATACGCAAAAGCACTTGATCCTTGTAGCCGCCGCGTTCGCCACTCGCAACGTCAGTCTCCAACATCCATCCTAACACACAAGCAAAGGATTCCAGCTAAAATCACCGACCTACCGTCGAGACGTGCGCCGCCGTCGTCGCTCACTCTCCGCTCGTTCAGATCCTACGTGTACAACCCAACAACAGCTACAAAAATGGATTGGTCCCGCGATTTTGTAAACATCTACAATCTTGTTTTCGCCACGAACCGTCCGGAGCTCGAAGTCTTTTACGTATGTGGACAACCCTCTCTCCCTTGCTCTCTGCATCGTTGCCGTAGACGTCACCAGCGACTGACACCTGGACGCGATGATTGTTCTCCCCGTTTCGTTTGTATGGCTCCGTCGACGCAACTGCAGCGAGCGGATGCGACGATGGACCGCAATGGCGTTATGATCACCGGGAACAAGGCGATTATCGCCGAGTTCCACAAACTCGAGTACGATGTGGAGCAACAGGCCGTGGAGGTGAGACACTGGGAACCTGCTCCCAATCTCCACATAATCATTGTCTCAGGCATTTTTCTTCGTGGCACGAACCGGGTGCGTCTTTATGATTGTGCGCGTGCATCTGTCGATCGCTGTGCCTACGTTTGCCTGGCACAAACAAGCACACATACATCTGCGAACGGCTGACGGATTGACTCGCATGCTGCCACTGCATCAGCGCAATGACGAAGCCAAGGTTCGGTACTCGCAGTTGCTCGAAGTCAGCCAAGGAGGACCTCATCATTGGACGATATACAGCGATTATTTCAGATTGGATTAGCACTATATGAACAACTACAGTTCGTCGCGCGTGCGCATCGAGTCAAGGGTACTGTAGCACATAAAATAGCGTTTGCATTGGCAAGTACACAATAAAATTGAATGGGATCATGTCTAGGGGTATAATATAGGTATACTGGTACAACGCAGCTGCTTACAGTTGCATTTACAGCAACGTGCTGAAATAACCCTTTTCAAATCTGATTCGTTCTTTCATCGCCAACTACATAAACATTTACGGGTTGACTTTGCCATGAGCACTCCAACACCAAAACGATTCGACCGACCGGACGTGCGCAAGGATCAGCAATGTGAGTGCTCAACGTGCTCACTCGACGTACATGCAGCTCCGCCATGTCGAGTGCTGGAATGTTGCGTGCATCATTACCCCAAATTCCTCGACATT
>JAADXH010001555.1:0-10486 GCA_023337595.1 Globisporangium camurandrum | reverse complement strand
CCGCACGGAGGGATGTAGGACCAAAGCGATCGACAAAGCAGCGGCTAACGGCTATCTCGAAATCGTCCAGTTCCTGCTTGAACACCGCAATGAGGGTTGTACTACTAATGCAATGGATAACGCAGCAGCAAACGGACATCTCGAGACTGTCGAGTTCCTTCTAGAACATCGCAGTGAGGGCTGTACGACTGATGCGATGGATAACGCAGCTGCAAACAGACATCTCAAAGCTGTGCAGTTCTTGCATGAACACGTCATGAACTGCGGCACAACTGCGGCGATAGACCGAGCTGCAATTAGCAACCAATTTGAGATCGTTTTCTGGCTCCACGCCAACCGCACGGAAGGTTGTACAGCCAGTGCCATGGGTGAGACAGCAGCGTGTCTTGATTTCGCAATGTTTCAGTGGCTCGCCGAGATGTACCCTCAAATTGTCAACTTGGAAGAATGAGATTTCGTGAAATAAGCGCTTACGAGATGACTGTTGAGATGCTGCTGGTGCACCTCGAACGCTTCCATGCAGCTCAGGCGGTCCGGCTCGGTCGCGTCAAGTAGTTTACGTGCAGACACATTGAGTTGTTGCAGCGATGGCGGTCGGAGTGTTTGACAGTATGACAAATTGGAAAACGACGAGAGAGCGCAGATAGGTAGAAGAGAAAGAGGCAAAAGTAGACGTGACGGAGCTAGCGGGGTTTTGATTTTTGTGGCAGTGACATCTTTAGCCGACTCATTCAACTTCAGCCTACTGCTACGATCCACATGAGGGCTTACTGCACGGTGACACAAGGTTCTACTTACCTCGTAAGGAAGTCAAAATGATATAATGAAATAAATGAGATTTGTTGTGGATTTTGTAAATCGAGTCAATGTATATGTATGAGTGAGTTACAAAAATGACGGACAAATGGACGTTCGAGTATCCCTGGGCGCATGTGTATGATCAGTGTAAGCGGGCCCATGAAGCGGAGTAGGCAACACCCGCCGGAATATAAAATCTATTTTGAATACTTTCTCTAGCTTGGCAAAATGTTTATGTTTCATGTCAGTTCATAGAATTTTATGCATCTTATCTACCATTCCGTTGTGTGTGTTACTTGGTGTACAAATCTAATAGATTTAAATGATATTAAACTCAACAACATACAAATTAAGATGGAATTGATTTTTAGATTTTCTCGAAAAATTGAACAGATGGTGTGAATTCGCTCGTTTTAACGTTCGGTAAAATACATTATCACTGTTAGAAACAAAAATATAAGAAAATATCATATATGTAGTATTTATCACTTCCATCTATCACATATACAGTACGATATTGCATCTATTTCTAGTAGCATAGGACTAAATATCATGCATACATGTACTTCGTATCGAACTAGGCATCTTTCGCATAAAAAATGTCAAAAAATCACAAGATTGTATTCGCCATTAAAGACGTATTTACAACGTTAAATAACGCGTTCATTTATAACGTTATTATGATCGAAGATCTGCATACCAATAAGTGCCCGTTGTGAGTGCTGTCGTTACTATTACAATTTTCTCACCCCTTCTATTAAGATGTCACTTTACTTGCATCATGGTATGTTTATGAAAGATAGCGTCCATCTGATATAATTTGTAAAAATGCGACAAACCAAAACTGAGTGCTTTTTTGTATCAGTCCTACTGCATAATGATTATCAGTGAATAGGGCACACATACTCAAGGACAAAACCATCAAGTGCATCGGACACAAATCCTGCAGCAGACTGATTTTGCCACTACACTGCACTACCATTCCATTCCACAAAAGGTTTTGTTTTGTAGCAATCTCACACCTTACATAACTTTTACAAGCAAACATTCCAGCAAAATTTCACTTATTTCGATAATCGATCCTTCATTACAATCAACATCTAGTTGGCTCAAAAACTTCGTCTTCAACAAACTACGCGTAAAGCATCGGTATAGTAAAGCGCTTTCTGGTAGGACTTGACTTGCGTGCTGAAAGTTGCATTTGCGTGTCAAATCCTATTGTTTGAGTAGACCAATAACATATCATCTATAATGGATAATACGTCTCGAAGGCCATTTCCGCATTTATGATTTGCGTTTTGCATTGTTGTAAAGCGCACTTTTCCCGTGCTGATACTTGCATTTGCGTGAAAACACTCTTTCTTGTGAGCCAAGATGGGCTACATCTAAAATGAACAATACGGCGAGAAGGCCCTATTCGTCAGAGTCATTTAAATGTTGCATTGTATGAAAACAAAACTTTCTTTCGTACTGATAAATGCATCTACGTGTCAATTCATTTTTAGTAAGCCGAAAGCAAAAATATGTTTAATGTCGAAATTACGGTAACAGCGCAATTTTGGTCAAAGTCGTTTGCGCATTCTTTCTGCTCATGATTAAGCATGATTAGATCCAATACAACAAGCAAACGAGTAAAACATGGTCGTTTTCAATGGTAAGATTTATCGTTGCCTTTTCGACAACCCACCGAAGGAATACGATATATAACAGATATATAGCAATCATTGGCTACCATTGTCTGGCCGAGTGTTCAACCGTATAACAATTACTCTAATGGTCGATTGTCGGGTAGTACATCGTGGTACATTGCAGTTGCCGGTGCAATTTGGCGGCAACAGCGACTCCAATTTGGATCCACGTCTTCGGAACGTGAGCATCGTCCTATAAGAGCCATAGAATGAAGGGTGTACGTAATCGAGATAGTTCAAATATATTAATTATTCAAATTCTTACCTCAACGGTTGCAATGGCGCGTTTATGCGCTCGGGACGCTCATGCCTCGCCGCGTCGGATATCCGGCAGCAGTCACGGAACAATACCGGCGCCGATTTTACGGTATCACTCGCGGAATTACTCGACACGCCGCTGCAAACTGTGTCCCGATCATATAGTTTTCCCCGATGTAAGACAAATGCCTTGTGCAGGTGATTGACGCTGGTGTAAGTAACAAGGTCGACACATGTGTTACTTACAAATGCGCATGTATAATTGAAATACATGAACGTACAACATCATGTGTATGATTTGCGGTTTTTATGCGGATATTCCCCGGGGATATCCAAACAAACGTACTCTCACCCCTCTACTCGTCAACTAGTTGTGAATACCACATATGTAACAACAAGTTCAACGTTCACGACCACTTTCTAATGCAGTGCTACCCGCTGCAGTTGTTGATGCAACTTGCGAAGTAATTTAAGTCGCACATTTATGGTATGTGAGAAATCGCGATCATAAATGTGTATGAAGTGCTTCGTGAATTTAAGGGGCAAGAGCGTCAAGCCACATGATCACATGGTTGTCACGAGTGAGATGACATATGGCAGCAGATGAAAAAGCAGCAAAGACAGCGTACACCAGCGACGAAGGGATGAAGGTTTGGAGCGAACTGAGCTAAGGAAAATCCAACAGCGCATGATTAGTGGGGCTTTCGCTTGCTGTTGCAAGTGGTTTCAAAAAAATACATAAGAGTTGTTTCATGTAAAAATTACACCTCGCCCTTCGATTAATCGATGCAACGACCTCATTTCCGGTGAATATAAATATATTCCATCATATACATAGAAAAATGTTCATTTGCTGTTTTGCTCTACGCAATCAAACTATATTGCAGTAAAATCGTTCAATAATCATTTTGGCAACGTAACGCTACATAGTGGTGCAGAGATATCATGGCTGGTTTCGAACAAAAGCAACAATAGTATTAATTTTGCTAACGGAATTGAACGAAAAGATCGAAATGGACATAGCATGCAATTAGGCACAGATTTGATTTCATAATACCCGATAGTTATTATTTTGAGACATGGGATTACATATGCGGTCGCCGTACTTAGGCGAGTCACTTCTATATAAATTCCAGTGCATTGTAAATAGTTTGCAATACTATGCAATCGTTTTGTACTGTAGACGTCGGCAACGAATGATGTGTATCCATTCCCTATTTTCCATGTGTGCCAACAGAAAAAGTACGTTGGTAAATCAAATCTCTGGTTACATCGATGAGCATTTATGTTTAATCACATCTTGTTGATGTCCATTGAGTAACAAAAATAGCTTTATGCATTGTTGCTCGTGGTCGCGGTGGCAATTTGAACCAATACAACAGAAATATCTAAATTGGTACAACTTGTCGTCACCAATAGTGACAGCTAACAGTACGCATTCTGCAATTCGACACACACAAGCCACCAAATGATTTATTAATACATTTCATCTACTAATTTGGCATACCACATAGGTGATAACAGTTATTGTCACAGTCAAATGAACATGATTAGCGTAGTTGTAATATGCGTATATGGCACAAATAAAATTTCTTTCCAAAACTTCCTCAACCGCAATCTAAGCAGTCGCATTTTACAAATTGCCACCAATATTATTACTGCCGTTAAATCGTTGTGCGATCTGACAGGCTTTCTATACGTGAATTAGCACGGGCTACATGTATGTATCTTTATCGATTATTGATTGTACTTGCTGGAGGTTGAATATGTTAACGATAAGAAATTAACGGTAAATCTGCGACAGAGCCATGGTTACCTCGTTATTCGTTTGATAGTCAGCCGGGGTTTACGACTTGCTTATAATGTTAAAGTGATAGAGGCATAGTGAATGGCGCATTAGAATCTGTTCATTACATGTTTTCATAACGCTGCGTCGGTTCGGTGTAAATTAGTGTTTGAGAAACACTCACTGGGTTGTGACAACCATATGTTTAAATTGAAGTAAAATATCCATTTTCAACATATTATTATCTGACTTGTCAAGTGCAAAAAGAAATTATGGCAAAAAATTGGTTAATAAAATCACCAAATATAAATCTATCAATAACAGCATACGTAAAAGTATTTACTACAACGAACACGAGTGTCTTTATTACAATTTCTTTCTAATCAATATCGATAGTGCATCGCTGCTGTGCTTGGTACGCACTGGTCGATAGGCATAGCTGAAGCGCCTGTATCGTTGTGCGCGTAGCAGCTTCGCCTCGAGGCGCAGCAGCCGGGCTTGCATACACCCGGGTCGTTTCGCGATCGGTGACGAAGCATCTATTATACCCGGCATGCACGTATTACTCTACCAGCGCATTGGGATCACGCGTTTGAGATACGCTAGGCGTAGCTCTCAGCGATATTGGCTGATCTACAGGCGCCTTGAAGTCGTAAGTTTGCTCGCCGTCTTTCCGTGTTTACTAATGGTGCGATAAAGTACAATGACATGCGTGCTTACCAAAGTGACAAAATACCGAATTTTACATAGTGAAAGCAAAATCTCACAAGCGTATCTTCATCATAGACTCTGTGTCTGTTCCAACTGAATGGATTCGGCACATGAAAGTAGCCTTCGATAGTGGTAGGTGCGGATTCATGTTGCGGACTCTCTTTGCTGCAGCCGACCTCGTCTGTTTGATGTACGTTAGACAACTTCGAAATGAATGTCAAAACGCTGTCGCTGTACAGTAATGCAGCAATTTTTAATATATCGACACACTAGCGAGAGAAATCGAGGTGGTATATAAAAGGAGTGTGTAACTGCAATCGATATATCGTAACGTAGTATTTGTATTCATGTTATCTGTTGTAGTATGCCTGACAATATGCTTCAAATACCTGCATATATTCAACGTATCATATCGATCAATTGGATAGCGTTTGCTATTTATTTTCGTCGTGTAACATACAGTGCGGTTTTCTGTACGTCTGTAACATCGTCAGACTTCCTTTGCGAACAATATACTGCTGGATGACATTATTATCGTGTCGCTAAACAATAACATTCGAAATTTCGCCGTTCACGGTATTACAGTGCTAAACATACATGTCGCACAAATCCTAGCTCCAAATCACAACTACGTGTTCATCATTTTCTTCCCGATTTGATTAAGAATTAGAGGTTTCATATGTGATAGCTCATCGTTGAGTGGTTGTCTACACACAACTACAAAAGGCTTAACAGACGACAGCAATACGACTGTCGTCTGTTTTTGTGTGTCACATTTTGGACAAATATCATTTGCAGATTACTTAGCTCGCAAATGAAAACGTTTGTATTATACGCTTTTAACATTTTTGTTTTTGGTGAATCTGTACTCAATTCAATTCGCAGCGTTTAGTGCCCTCTATTTCTATAGTGTGACTTGTGCGGTCAACAAAACAAATCTCTAAAGTTTATGGCAAGCAATAAAGAGCTTGACGCTGTATATGTGGTTACGAAGCATACTTATATACGGTTTCGCGTACTCATGCGGATGTGCGGATTCATTTCGGCTTGCGTTACATTCCACGCCCTGAGTTGTATGATACGTAAATCACATTTATCGACCGCAGCGGTTGGAGGGGAGCGGCGGCAGGGCGCTTGACAAGTAGATGATCATAATTCATTTACACAGCACGAATTTCGTTTTACATGCTGTTGTAGGGTAGTGTACAAATGTATAGGGTTGGTGTACATATGTGTTCGACATGTAGTTTACTATTCTAACATCGTTTCACTCACAATAAAATAAGGTTAACATCCCAAAGGCGAATGCTCTTTCGAACAGCGTAAGTATCTTCTCACGCTGTTCAGAACAGCTTAAGAATATACTACATTTTAGAATGTACTATAGTGTAAGTCAGGAGACTTGTTTGTAACAAATACTGGGTGCTACGAAATGACCAGTATTGATTTATTCAAAAACTACCTAACCGAGCCACTTTTGGGCACGAAAGTCGGTTCCGCCAATCGCGGAACCAAACAATAATGACATGTTCGAACGATCGAGCAAGTGAACTGCAAATCAAGTGCGCCTTGCAGTGAACAAAGAACACCGTGTATACATATTTCGTCTCTTTATGTTTGGTCTGCGATGCGATTGACGTTGAGCATGCACTTCATGTATTCATCTGTGTGTCATTCCTGCGCTCACTCGTGTGCGCGTGTACTCGCGCTAACTCAAACGCTCTCTTGCTGTTCTCACTCATGCGGTTGCAACTACACGCTCGCAGACTCACCTACGCGCTCGCTCTCACTCTCATGCCGTGCCGTGTGATCACGCACGCGACTCTTTTTCGGCGCAAACTCGCGGTTTGCCCACACGTAGTGCTAGATCTGCACACATGTGAGCCTCTCGTTGTCCTTGCGCTATTTCACCGTATCGCACATCAATACGTGACCACGCTTGCCAGGACTACATTTCGGACAATAGTACATCGACGTCCCTCCACACTTGTCCTCACCTTTGAATGCTGAGCACACCTATAGTCTTTTTGGCGAACACGCTCGAATACAGAGCTAATGCGCACTTCTTTGCAATGGCCATCGTATGATCGCCGCTTAACGGCATTGAATATACCGCCTGCACTCGTATGAGGTCGCGCACCCGACGTGAAGCTTGAATTGGTCGGGTTGACCAAGCGCGCGTACAACGACGCAAGATATTGGTATTGAGACGTCTTCTTGCGCTGCACAAGATTGTGCGAGATGAACGCACTCACCGGTGCCATGTTGAGTAGTCCTTAAAAAAGGACTTGTAGTATTTGCGGAACCGGCACAGTAGGTTGATTCGAGTAGCATAGGCAAAAACATTTAACATGACGCTAACAGCATATGCATCAGACCTTGTCGATAATTGGAGTGAGAACGACTGGAAAATGCTCGGATAAACAATTACATTTTTGACAAGACAGAAGTGACTTGAAGTGAGTATGTCATGGTGATATCAGCTTTATCTTTAAATCCAGTATGCATTTGTAAATTACGACCAACAGTAAACAATATCAATATCGACAGGGTAGTAGTGACCTAATACGAGTATTTCATAGTATGGCCAACATTACCCCCAAAAAACAATACGAAATTGTTGTACTATGATACAAAATGTGCAATATCAGTATTAAAATGTCATAAGCGACCTATATTGATTATATCGTTGAAATGCCAATGTGCGCATCAGATCCAAACTCTCAAAATGTATAGAACAACATTTATGAAGTAACCTGAAGTGTTCTCATGTCGCTCTAAATACCCTCACCCATAATAAAGCAAGTCGTAACTTGACAACTAGAGCAGCCGGACATTAATATTGTTGACTATGTGTACTTCGCATACATTTAAAGAAACTGTGTTAAGTTTACCACTCGCTTAGATCTGAGCAAGCTTCGTGAAATACCTACCTTTCGTACGAATATCAATTAGGTCACACAATTCTGTCTTAAGAACGGCTATTTATAAAAACGACAATGCGAATAGTCATATACGTTTTGTATGTATGATGGCTAAAGTATCAGATGAGAAGCAATCCAACAGTATTTCATTGGCAGCTTCTGTTGCAAAAACGATGGGAATGCAATTTTACACATCATGTATCGATGCCAAAGCACGACACTTTGGTCGAAACGTAACGAAAGCGTAACACATGCAATGTGGGTTGTTTCTTTTTTTGATAAGTCATAAAATGAAACGACAAAACGAGCAAACGATCATAACACGATTTACGTTCTACAGAATGTTATTTATTCTTTGTCATCTGATCACCCTGCCAATGGGTAATTTTTGACGTTTAACAAATGACGAATGTATCGATATCAGTTGGTATCATGAGGTTGTAAATTGAAACGTCGCGAAGAAAAACACACTAATTGCTTATTGTCTAGCTCAACAAAAACATGGCAATAAAACGTCGCAGATGTATCAACAATAGACGCATGGCTAAAACAACTTTTGCGAGTCAGTAGTAGTATGCACGTAAACGACAATGCTCAGTTAAGCACGAAATTGACCTTGAGTGCGAACAACTATCGTGAAATACCTCCTTGGCGCTCGAAGGCTCAGAAAGTATGATAAACCCGAGTCGAAAACAACAACTCTTGAAGAAACTCAGCAACAGTTCCAATCGTGCGATGATCCTCCTCATTCACGTAAAGAGTAAACGTAGTCACAAATACTCTAAAATTTTAAATACAGGTGATACATATGTGTGTGAGACACAATAACACGCACCTGCGCATTCTTATACTGCTGACCCTAAGTGTAAATGAAGAATGTCCTGCAAAATAGATTAACATATTTTGGTAAAATATTATGGGGCAACAAGCGAACTATGAGCACGAGTATCTAATGGCTTTCATACATAGTTCCTTGAAATATAGTACAATATTATAAATTATATATATTACACAACGTGGCATACAAATCCTGAATTATCCACTTTGTGAAACCTTCTATAGAAGGGTATCGTTGTAACGGAGTTAGGGTGTGAATCAAGCAAGAGTGCTAGGAAGATAAGACGATGCAGCGTGTTATTGGGTAGAGTTAACGAGGGAATTGCGTTCGATGTGAGCGAGAAAGGCGATACTGATACTGCCGGTATCTTACCGTAACGTAGTGCATAGTCTCCTCACCTAGTGGTTAGCGCTGCATGCATATCAACAAGGCTGGACCCTGTTACAAACAATTGTTTTCCTCACACATGTCGTCGCTACGGGATCGCATTCTAATGCCTACTATGTGTAGAGTTCAAGTGCAGTAAATGCAGACTACAATTTGATGTATACATTTTCAATACTGTAGCAGCATGTTGAGGTTTTGCAGCAAAGATGTTTAGCACCAGTATTTACACCATCTCGTAGGCAAAATACAGATATTATTTAACGTAGACAGCTAGGTTTATGTTTCGAAAATACCTGTTTATGATCCACATTTTGTCACATAATGGTATTTCCATGTGGATTTGCATAAGGATAAAGAGTGTGTACAAGGAAATTGCTCTATGTCAAAACATGCACGTTGCGACACCAGTAACGCCATGCGAGAATTATATGTACCACCATATACGCTACTGTGGTGTGATCGTGTGCACATACTGCAGTTGCGAAACTGAGGTGTTTTGGTTGCTTTGTTGACTTTGTGTCTTTGCATTAAATTATGGGATCATAATTCGGCATTTACGTTACTGCGCCAGTATTTCGTCTCTGACTTGTGTGTGTCATTACAGTGACCCTAATTTCTGCTTATCGTCATTACGATGTAATATTTTTGTAACTCGTCAGTATTTTGTCATTGACGTGTGTGTCATCACAGTAACCCTAATTTTCGCTTATGGTCCTACGATGTAATATTTTTGTAATTCGTCAGTACGCATAACAGCTGTAAATTGCTTCGTCACTCAAAAAGCTCAACACAACGGTTGGCCATGACAAGAATCGCTTCATTCTCGCACTTGACAAGCAGCGCGCAAGCACGTCCATCTACACACAGAAGCGATGGCGACAATTGCAAGCGCTACCGCTGCGAACACGACTACATCTACAACGGCGCTCGAGCAATTACACCAAGCTTGCCACGCGGGCGACGAAACAACTGTGCGTACGCTCCTTGCGTGTCACCCCGAGCTGATCCACGCAGTCTACGGCGACGATGGCGACACGCCACTCCATGCTGCATGCAAGCACAACAACGCTGCACTTGTGCGCGCACTGGTCTCGCT
>JAADXH010001554.1:0-10491 GCA_023337595.1 Globisporangium camurandrum | reverse complement strand
CGTACGCGCTGCGGACGCTGCAGAAGAGCCACGTCGAAGTCGAGTACGTTGTGTGATAGCAGTAGCACCGAAGAATGTCGACTGGGAGAAGATCAGCAATATATGGTATTCGGGTTCGGGTGTGATTTTTTATTCGTTTGGCACAAGGAGTTTCAGCGGGTACTGTAATTATATTTGCGCTATGTAGTAGTGCCATAGGCGCCGTTCAATCTCGGGGTATTCGACATCGTCCGGTTGAGGCCCGCTGTTGTTGTTTGTCGATGGTCTATTTCGTTCCGATGTTGGCAGGTGCGCATAAGCTATCATTTCTGAATAGGCATTATTGTATATACAACGAGGCACTCGTTGGTTCACCATTGTAGTGACTGGGTATTCATCCGTGAAGTCTATCGTGAAGTCACGCTCTCTCTCCACTCTTTCATTGTTATTGCTCATCTTCAATTATGAAATTGCAAGTCAGGCCACAATTGTCTCAAAATCACTAAAATGGGTGAGTGGCGCGATTTTTGTGGCAGACGTTGTCAATTTTGTTTATATATTAGTGCTATTTGCTTCGGCAATATTTGTACACGGTGGGACGCATGCAAAACAGTGAGCCAAAAGTCCGCGTCGCAAAAGGGTTGGTGTGTTGCTGCTGCATACTGTATTGTGTACCCACTACAACTATACTACGTATAAAAGAGTAAAGTGGCCTGTATTGACGTCAATATATAGGTTGTGTGAAATATTGAAAATGTATCGAGTCGCAACTCGATAGTTCACGAATCAATTCAAATGTATATAAAAATGCACATATTGGCTTCACTGGCCTTATGTAAATTTCGTACTGTATACTAGTACACGGTTTTGAGTATACTCGTACTGCTGCGTTTGGTTAGTGCTGCTCGCACGATCATGGGCGTAATGTGACGATCGATCCTTGCACAATGTCCGTGATCACGACAACCGATCCTCGCACGTGTATGCAAGATATTCGACATGTTATATAAAGTCATAATTGAAATACGTCCATAATCCAAATACCCAAATATACTACTAAAGTGCCGACGTACTATGCACGCACACGAGACTCAATCTGCATCCCTGCTTATTTGTACAATGTCTCCATTGCTTACGCTGCCATTAGGTGCAGTAGTTACTAATAGTTATGCTGCATAGAAATTGATAGTAGGAGGGGCGAGCAACGATAATTACTACAATCCATTGAATTGTTCCATAGTCGAACAGTGACGGTACGCTGCAAATACATGCCTCATTTTATCTTAATGCTGCTCTCTTCCCTTTTGGAAACTTTACACTGGAGGTCTCACATCGAAAAACAAATGACCAGATATACCTATGATCTCTGCAGGCTCGAGTTTTGTTGGAAAGAGTCGGTACTTTGCAAGTATAAAAATGTACTTGATTTAGTCAAACAATAGTAATATATCCCAATAGAATATCTCAGATATCACGTATAAACGTCAAACGCGTATACACCGACGTTAGTAGGTCAACAGCATGTAGTGACATTGGCCGTTATATATTGATACATGATATTTACTAGAAATATGTTTAATATATCACACACTTCACTTGATCAAATAAAAATCAATAAGTATAGAAATTATGAAGGTAAGAAAAACACAGGTCCACTTACGACTAAGCAGTCAGTCGAAGTGGAGAAATGCGCATTCAAAGTAAAATATGAGCACTTTTATTTACGAGCCCATGAACTGCCTGCTATTCGACAAGCTCGCAAATGCACGTAATTTTTACAAGTAAATGGCCTGATATTTTGGCGTATTGGGTCATTACAATACTCTCACGGTATTTTATAGGAATTGTAGGTGAAACAAACTGCAATTCGTATGTTAATTTTGTGGCGCTCTTCTATATATGTGAATCACAAGAGAGGGCAACCACTAACGCATCATGGCATGAATGCGGTATATTTGTAACAGTAGTAACACGCTCGTCTATGTAGCCATCGCTCAACCAAGCTGCGTCTGTGTCTGGCGTCAAAGAGTCGTTGAACCAAAGCTATTATTGCTTGCGCGTGGAAGTCGTATCATTTGATACTAAGCAGTCCAGTTTTACCTTGTCGGCTATTGCTGGGCAGCCTCGATAAGATGTCGGGTTTTGTGCAGTGCATCACGCGCGACGGTCACATCGTCGGCCAGATGGAGCTGGCATTTATCGGCAGCGCCTGCGAATGAGCTAGCGGTTCGCTAGAGATACGCATGCTTTGTTGGCATCGTCAGAGCAGCGCAGGCTGCGTAGAGTACAAGTAGATACAGTACGTAAAGATGGCAACCATCGCTTAGATTGCATTATCAGGAACTCATATGTGTATATTGTGTCCTACTACTATCAACACATGTAACGGTAGATTGAAGTGTGAACTTCGTCATGTGCTTGTTACTCCTCACTGCTCACACAACAATGTCGCACGCGATGCCTGTGACGCCAGTGTCGCACTTACATGCAGCTGCGAGACACGACCCGCGGCCACTGCAGTTGTTTGGGCACGCATGGACGTTGCCAAACGCGAGCGCTGTGCGATCCGCCAGCAGCTGCGTCGTCTCGGCTGCACTCGTCGTGTTTGCCTCGATCCGTGCGTCGAGCTCGCGGCGGCACTCGCGCAAGTACGCAACTTTGGTGGTGTCTATGATCGAGAGGTCGCCGACGAGAACTGTGTCGCCGATGCAGATGACGTTGATGAAGTTTGTCGTGTTGGTCACGTATGGCGAACAAACAGTCAGCTGCGCAAACACAAGCGGACACAACGCATGTGCCCGCATTTCGACTTGTTTAGATGCCTCAATGACGTCGTCGATGTCATCGTTGTCGTCGTTGTTCCCAATGTTGTTAATGCTGGTGGCGCTGAACTGTGCGCGACGCTCACGTCGATGGTGCATGGGCGTTGCTGCTGCAAGCACAGCTGGCGTGAACGAACGCACTGAGATGATGTCGACGTCAACTGGCGTGAAGCCCTGACGCAGTAGCGTCATCTGGGACGGCACACGCGTCGCGTTCCAGTCTTTCGCAGTCGGTGGCGATCGGAAGTGGTCACACGCGTCTCCAGTGCACGTAAACAAGTTGTCATCGAGCGCAAAGCCGTGGCGCTTTGCGAGTGCAGCACTGTTCTTGCTATCGTCGCTCTTCACGCCGTTCCAGTTGCCAAGGAGTCCGTCGACGTATGCAGTCTTAAAGTACGGCGACACGCGCAGTGCGACGTTCAAGAGCGGGTAGTCGTTGACCCAGCGCGTGAGCATGATATCGACGTACGTTGCTTCGTCGACAGCCGTTAGCACGCGGTAACCGTCGGTCCGGCCGTTTGCTTTATGCACTGAGAGCCACGCGAGGTCCTTTGCAGCTGCGTCACTGCCACCTCGCCCGATCTCGATTCGGTTGTTTGCAATAAAGAACTTGACGACCGAGCCAGCGAACGAGACTGCAACGCCCTGGTAGCAGCTCGGGCTGCGCGCATTGCCGAGATGTAGCGTCGGCGTGCACTTGTGCTGGAACACCTGCACGAGGAGATTGCCAGACTGGAAGAGCCGAAACACACCAGCTTCCTGAAAGTCGTAACTCACTTGGTCGAGCGTCGTGAGGTGCGGGTCACCGACGCCACCACCCGCACCGGAGCTCACGACGAGCCGCTTGATGAGAATGTCTTTACACATCGGCGGCAACTCGCTTGCGATTGCATCGATCGATCCCTTGAGCACCAGAGTCAAGTCCATCAGTTCGCCGTTGTCGGAGCGTGCAGCGCCGCCGTCGGTGCGCAACAGCACGCGTCGAGTAGCTGCGTCAACAGACGTCGTGACGCCTTGTCCCGTGAGCAGCAGCGCGCGTTGGAGCATCACGCCGGCAAAGTTCGCGTACTTTGGGTTCACTGCGAGCGTGCCGGACGCGATCTCACCATCAGTGATCGTCGAGCCGCCGCTGTCAAGCAGCAGCTTGAACACTTCGATGCACATGATTGTATTGCCGTCACCTTCGTCGGCCCAGCCAGTCACGCCGTCGTTGTTGTCGACGTAGCCAGTCACGTCGCTGTCGCCGTCGTTAGGTTCGTCTCCAGCATCTTGCGCTAGCGCGTCGTGGTTGCTGTATGCGACGAGAGCCACCAACGCGGCGATCAAAATAGCGAGTCGATTCATTCGATGCATGGAGGCGCCGCCAACGGCGAGGATGACGAAAGTCGTGGCGATGTTGAGGATACACCGTCAAATCGACTCGCAAAAATTACGCCGACGTGACGATCAGAGCTGCGAGAATTGACAGAGTTGGATGAAGATGTAGCACACCAAAGCTTGATGAAGGGATGGTTCACCTTTGGCGAGAAGAAAGCAAAGTGACAAAGTGCGGCATGCGCATTCGGACAGAACTATGACAACGAAGGTAGTTCGCCTTTCAGTTTGCGTTTTGTGCAATTCAGCACGGATGTTATTCATAGCTTTGCGTGATCGCATCTTTTGGGATGTTGCAAACGCTCTTCAGTTTGTTTGTACAGTATGTCAGCAAACTGGTAACTTACTGGTAACTTCACAACAAAAACAAAAACTTACGCAATTATTTACTTTATTTATGAAGTTTGACCACCACTGGTATTTCACACTAATAAGGAGCAGTATATTATTTGGGTGCCACAAAAATCAATTTTGAAAAACGTCCAGTTTTGACAAAACCAACAATTGACCTGAAACGCCAACACTTCATTTAAATCATGGAACACTTCAGCTGAAAAAGGTGTAACGAGCATGTACTATAACTAACTGTAGCAATACATCGCTCGATTCATCATGTATACTTTATCAGCAAATTCTTTTGAGCTGTTTAGACTTTGGCACTGTAAACTTACAATGACGAATTATGTGTACGAAGGAGTACTCGAATGACAAATGTTAGAGACTGGCATTTTAATATCGAAATTGTTCGGCATTGAAATTGTTGTACTTTCATAAATCGCGAAAGATCCCTCTTTTTTCAGGAAATATAGTACATATTCAAATGACAATAATTGTGCACTCTCGAAATAAATGTCACAACTATTATGCGTCAGTGTTTTACGGGACCTATATTACATTTAAATGAAAAACACCATTCTCCACATGTACATATGAATAAATGCGATATGTTGTGCATTTTATAATGATCACACTAAATAATTGCACAACGCACTTCGCAATATTATGCAAATTCGTTTTGATGAGCCGCATGTAAACGGTAAACACGCTCGTAAACATATTTACGTGGTAATATCGAACCACTCGTGGTCACTTTGTCGGGGTGAACCGTGAATGCTTGGGCTCAACGCCAATTAAGGTCAACCTAAATATCTTTACTTTTCCTCAACTCTCTCTCTCTCGCTGCCATTCGTATCCAACCCCTTTTGGCAGCCACAACTATTTGTAATAATTCATCACGTGTGTTTGCGACAACAACAATAAAGAATGTCCTGCAATATATTGTCGCTTATTTAGTCCAACTTCAGCAAATTTTTTGGCGAATTCTATATATTAAATAGCTGCTATTGCACCTACTTTTTGACATAGCATATCCGACACGATATTGGTATCCCACGCAGTAAATACTGAGCCAAAACAGAAATGATTAAGACGGTTCAATGCATTGTATCTGATTCACACTCAATAAACTATTAACACACACAACAAACAGACGATCAAACGCAGCAGCAACATGTCACGTGGAAGACACGTCAACTGTGTCAAAATATGTCTAAAATGCGTCACGCTACATGGCGAACGCCAACCAACACCATTACATTACCATTGTTGACTTTCTCCAAGTCAACTACATGCAGAAGGCAATGGGTGCTGACGATGTCAAAGAAATGAAGCACACGAACTAGCTGTGAAGGTTGCTGTTTCAAAATAGTTTTTTGGTAATGTAACAATCACCCCAAACATTAATTTGCAAAACCTTATTAATATTGTTTATTAAACGCTATTTCGCGTGCAAAACGTGGGCTTGAAACTCCGGTTCTTATTTTGAAACACAAACGCGGAATCATGAAAAAGTACGACATGCGCGCTTTACTAATCTTCATTTCTAGACCACAATCTTCAATTTCTCGAATACACATTAGCTTGTGACCGATGAAACGTATGAAACTTAACTAAAACAATATATATATTATAGTTATGTGTCGTACTGTATCCCGCAAAAATATCTGAGAAATGTTGTGGGTCATTGACTTAACGTTTGAAATTGACTTTCGTAATGAAAAGATGGGTTTTTAGTGGGTGTACATTTGTCAAATGGTTTCAGCTATAGTTGGGACCTTTGTGATAGGATAAAAAGGGACATAGTTGGATGTTGATTGCTAAGTAGTACGGATATATGGCGTTAAAGTATGGCAATGTACTGGTAATCACACAATAGCGACACACGAACAAATGTAACATTATTTTTAGAGCACCCAGATATGATTATTATTTGAGTTGACATATGGACGACCGAAATTCGTATAATAATCAAGTCAATTTTTGCTCTACATATTATAACAGCAGCAAATAGACTTGATTATTGTATTGATAAGAACGTTTGACGTAACAGGCGAGATTACGATGGGTGTTTAACCGACGTCAACGTACCAGCACATTGACATAAGCTTGTTGATCTTCATAAGAGTCATTTGCAAGCATGGACATTAACCAACATCGCGTAGCTAGCGATGAGATTTTGTGTTGCCACACAAAGCGTTATATTGGCGTGTTGGTGCTCGGGAAGCAAACGCGATCTCGAGCATACCAATTCCGCAAGTGCCAGGTGCACACTTAACAATTTGCTATCCTCTGACGCCAAGTATTGCTTTGGTGTGATGCGTCGCGGTGGCGCGGCAGGTAATAACATCGTTAATGGCATATATTTCTACATTTTGCTTGAAGTTATTCAGCTAAGGCTGTTTGAGTGATACCAATTTGTTACCTAGAATCCAATATTGACTTATGGATACCCAAAACGTTGCTGTCGTTCATGTACTCGCCAGCACTGTATAAGTTCTTCTTGCATTTGGTGCCGTATCTCAGCCGCCAGTAGAAATTTTTCGGCAATTTTTGGAGGTGATTTCGTCATTTAGATAGAATGCAGTTTTTATCCTATGGCAAAACGCGTGTGTCACTTGGCTGCCATATAAACACATGATTTTGGCCTTTGGTCAGTTATAGTTCCACCCGCCCAAATTCAGTTGTCGAGTAGTTTTAGAATCACCTAAGTGTGTGTGTCAAAAAAGACTATTTTATATGTGATGCATTGTGTGCAAGTCGCTGTTCATCCTTTTGGCTCAAATGAGCTCCATGTTGGCGGAAAATGATATACCCACGAGACGCTCACCCTGTTGACGATGCAAAACACTATTGTGCCACGCATAGACAGACAAACTTGTGCTACATGTTCCCTGATCCTTCCCCTTCACGGTGCTACATTTGCTTCCTCTACGACGTGCATACAACTCAACTCAACTTGCATGCATGAACGTTTAGACTTGGTTGATCCTTGTACAAGCGTGTTTTACTAGTATACTACTCAATAATATGATAACAAGTATCAGTGACGCCTTTAATAACCTTAACTGCCTATATCGCATAACTTTAATCGCGTACAGCTATCAATGTTTTTCCCTGTATCCAGCGCAAAGTACAATATCCCCACTGATGTATATTTAATATTCAAAATATTCAAGTGCGAAATGCCAATCGTTTATTTCAAATATACCAAATTATTACGCACAATGTAATGAAACCCATTGGATTAGAGCACTACAAAAGCGCATAAAAGCGTAGGCCACGTAAAATTTGTACATTATAATACGTCTTTTTTATCACAAACGAACCAGTATCTATTCGTTAATAATGCTCAAAATGATCTACAAAATCTGATCAATCATACAGCGTTGTTTGCATGTAGCTACTCCGTGGAGTTTACGATTTCATTCATGAAATTGCCGATCACGACATCGTGTGACACCTTGCAAAATAAATTAGAAAATGGCAATCGGTATGGCGTCACATAAACAGTCTTTTAATACCCTTTGCGGCTGATTTACATATTAAGAGCCCAACAATCATGCCTTCATTTAGAGTACGGTATCTCACTTTGCAAACAGCAGATGCCCAAAGTTACAAATTTGCTTTGACGAGACACGGTATAAATATAATATCAGCTTCTACGACTCACATCATCTAACATTCCCAAATGATCTTTCCAGTTATCTAATTTCGATCATCTATATACTTCGCGATTAGCATATACAAATGGTTGATCAATGATTAACCAACCTAAGTGTTGCGTGGTGTGAGAGGCAGCAGTATATCGATATATATGTTTATAATTATATGTATGTGTTGCTATCCTGGTCGCTTACTGTTTGATACATATCCCAGTATACGCATACCCTGAGACACTGCATCCCTCTCTGGCTTCAATGGTAATCTATTTCGCATACGAAGAAATGCACTGAGCTTCACAGACCTTAGTGTTTTACCAACCAGCTCATACACATTATTACATGTAACACTCTGTCGGATGCGACAACGTTTAAGCTGGAGCTGACGGTACGTTTCGATGCTGGAAAATGAGACAGCATGTTCATGATCGACCCCAAGAACAGTTACTATATTATACGGGCCACATCACACGGATAAACTATTTAACATGCAAATTAAAAGTATAGCTTGAATGTCTGGCATTTTTTGTCCGATGATTACACTATAGCATAGCACTTCTAATCAACTACTCTATCAAAAAGCTACTGAGACAAATTTAAAGTATACCCGCTTTGCATTGCATCAGGTCCGTACGTACAGAAATCCTTGCAACTAATCTATATTATTGACATATCTTGGTTAGTCTATATTACACTGCGCAATTTGCAAATGACATTTTGATTATATTGTTTTTGTTTTCACAGCTACAACGAACTTGTAAGGTGTAAAAGTACACCATTTATATGACGATGGCTTGCATCACATGATCATCGATATTGAATACAGTTGATACAACTCTTTCGGGGTCGCGAAAAACACAACCAATTTAATATAGTCGTTATCAGTCTCGACTATTTAACGACGATCGAGAAAAGCGCATTCTACCGAATATGACAACATCTTTTTACGCCATAACGTTCTAATTTCGATCAACTTTGGCCGATTATTGCTACAAATAGAATGTATACCAGCCGTTTTGATTTAGGACAGAGTTGTATACTTTAGCATTTACGGGATATTTATGCAGCTAACGCGACAGTGACCCTTCACGTATTGCTCTTCAATATGATATATACCTTACAATTCCATCACTATTGCTGTCATGTTGTTGTAGTCGAAGTATAATTGGAAGTGGTATATTTTCATGCTTGTTATTATTAATAATTTTTGGAAATATTTACAAAGCAATCATATTGTCTTTTGCTACTTTTGCTGCTCGTGCGAGCCAAACGTCGACGAAACAAATACTAGATATGTTTCTATTGTATATTGTTGTTAATATTCAATAGGATAAATTGTCGTTATTCAGACTATTGCTATTAATTTTAGCGTAAGCATTTAGTGATTTTTATATAGAGCAAAGTAGCATTTCTGCTCTCAGCATTCTCGCAAAATTTATGCAGCTAACGCGAAAAGTGTAGCTTCACGTGTTGCTGTTAATTTCACAAGACATTGTACTTTGATTGATATTTCGGTTGTTGTTGCTGTTCAAATGCACGAGGATATGATGTTATTGTTTGCTATTGCTATTGGTAATCATTTTGTAGGTAATTCTACGTGTAAGGTCTGCAGAAATATCGTTGTCTCCTTTGTTATTACTGATGAAAGTACAAGCCCAACTCCAAAATTGAAACGCGGTGTTTATCGCACTACCTTTTCAAAACAATTTGCCAGACTATCGAAAATATAGGGATGACTCATTATCGAGTCACAGTTTTGCTTGACCTTCAATAGCGTATACGTTTATACATTATATTTCCTCTGACCTTTTATTTGATTTCTGTGTCATTTTGCGTGTTTTAATTGTGGAATTTTGCCTGTAATGTGACTACAGTACTCTGTTGTGCCTGAATGCTGTAATGTCATGATTGTAATTATTTGCTGATTAAAAGTGCATGTTGTGGGTAAATCGCGACTCCGATCTGAAAAGCCGCTTCGTACTGTATTGTATTTTGCCAGATGAACCATTACTGTATTTGACAAAAAGCTCGTTTTGTACCATCGTGCATGCACCTCCATGTTTCGTCGTCTCCGTGCATCTCTTTCGCTCTCGCGTGCCACTGTTTTGTGCAAAATGGAAAAAAGAGCTCGCGCGCTTCTCGCACTTGAAACGAATGTGAACCAAGGCTGACCTTGACATGTTCACATCCAACTAGTCATACAGCGCGTCAGCTGTCGCGACGTTGACAACCCGTCGGATCGCCTTGATGTCCCCGAAATCGAGCGCAGGCAGCGCTGCCACACATGACGTATCGACTTGGTCGACGCGTCCGCCGCT
>JAADXH010001553.1:0-10495 GCA_023337595.1 Globisporangium camurandrum | reverse complement strand
TTACCACATCGAGACTAACAAATCCCGCAAATATACGCACTTCTGAAGTTTGACAGACGAATGAGAGTGATCGTCGATCCAACTAAACACACACCGACAGCGAGCACACATTAGCAGCAGCACCGCGAAGTACTTGCGTTGGCTACCACAAAATCTCGATGTAGAGTTGATTTGCGAATGTTTATTTTTATTTTTGTGCTCTAATGAATACTATATGTTCTAGGTAGTTTCACATATAAATTGATGATTGTATTTTACAAGTTACATTTACCGTCGACATTCCATTTCTATTCTTAACATAAAAATTTACAGATTTGACTACAGAACTACGGCGCACAATATTTGACTATTACCTCGAACTGCGTAGTACATTTGACCAAACGCTGTCGACAATTATTGCAGTGCTTTGAGCTCGAAATCGTTTGAGCGGTGCTGAAAGTGGAATTTGCTCGCAACGTGTCAGCTGTCATCGTCGTGCTGCACGAGGCCACAAACGTTTTGGCTTATGCACCATTGACAGCGCCGCGGCCGTCATGTGTGTACATTATCTACGAATCACTGGCGTTATTGTAAGATCAGCATAAATGGCGGTCAAATCACGGAAGCTACGACGAACAGCAATATCGCGCGATAGCTCATCCAAATGATAGTATCGGATATACCGACACCTTGTAGCAACAACAATGTCGCGCGATAAAACCATTACGTGACAAATTTACTCTACTGATGCACGCCTCTCACACAAAACGCCAGCATAATCAGCGCTCGCTGTTCATGACCACTCACGCATCTACAGCTGCATGCTGCCATCACACCAGCATTACTACATGCACGGCTCAAACGCTACACAAAGCTTGTCATCCGAGCTTCAACGGTGTCGCTGGCACGCTGTACGCATCCGTGCTGCTCGCGACGCAGTATTAGTAGGCAGCAATCAACCAGTATTAAATATACAATTGCATTGGTATACGAAATATGCAATTGTAATAAAGAGGAGAACAAATGTACGACTTCCACTATTTGCCGCGATAAATATATTCGTATTCGGGACCAAGCAACTAGCCTTTGATACAAAACAATCAATTATATATATATAAATTTTGAACAATAGTATACTTTGAATCTTCGTGACAATTTCTTGGCATCGCGAAGTTGATATATCATTATAACATATGAAATTGTTTTTGCTAATCGTATGAACCATAATATTGATGGTGTGCCAATATGTGTGTTTACTTTACTGGCGACTGAACCCGCAATTTAATATTCTATTAAAAAGACTCGGCAATAACTGCACGACATATTACAGTATCCGATTCCTGATAATAAGTGACATATCATTTGTGTGCATTCACACGAATGTGACAAGCGTTTATTAGCCATAGAGCTAGTCAACATTTTTTCCCGTTATATTCTCGACTCGTCGAAATGGGCGAAAGATCAGTGAGCGTCACAAGGGAGAATGATAGAGCAGTCGCCTACGTCAAGATGTTTACGCAACGATTACGCCATCGACATGAAGTGTTTGCGATGCAACGTTGTCATGTGCTTCAAAAATGAGAGTTATCACATTGTACATTTACAGTTATTGCGTTATTCGATAGATTTCGGGGTGCATATATATAGAACTGAATTGCGTTTGTGCAGAAGGGTAGATACTATTTATTGTAAGAATACAAGTTTCAGCTTTAAGGTTGTGTATTTACGAACGCTAACACATATTGATGACTTCGCGAGATTTGCGCTATATATCGTGAAGTTATATTCTTCGGCTTTGTAAACCAGCAAAAGTTGACTACAGACAACTTAGAGTTCAGGTACACACGGTTTAGTCACAGATACGTTCTCGTCAAATTAATTTCACGAACGAGAAATCGACATACGATAAACATGTTACTTTCATGTTAGTCACATAAGCGCTCACGCACGGATTTGGCAACCCCTACCACCATTACTAAGCGCATCCACTTACATGTAGCTGAATAACAAGCCTGACTTACTTCATAAAGAGGTATTTAACACACGAATCAATGGAGCAAATCATTTCTGAGTGTGACGCTTGTTTTCGCTGCAACGTTGTTAAATAGCAAATAACATCACAGCAAATTTGAGGGTTATTTAAAATATATATGTATATGTTGTACCTCGTACGTTTTACGTGTTAAATTGTATTTCAATAAATACTAATCTTTAGCCAGACGTTAATGTTTTACCAAAACCGATTCAATGTCGCCATACGTCGCCACATCTGACGACCGCATACCGAAGTTTTGTTGTAGATTTGCACTGTTAAAGAAAAAATAAACTATGGTGCGAGTGAGTGATTGAGTGGGTGAAATATTACAATACCGTAACAATATATAAAACCGAAATTTAAGCGGGTGAATATTATATGCTGAAACAAAAGAGCCTTTACGACAAAAATTATTTGTTTAAGACGAAAGTATGTAGCATATACGCACGAAGATATTTCTCATGTGCAGTAATTGCTTATGTGCATTATATTTGTTTAACGAATAACGACAGCAATATCTTGAAATCAAGGTCCCAAGTTGTGTCGAGTCCGTAACTCTCTCTATATATGTATACGTGTGTACAGAGAATATCATTAGTCACATCTAGAAATTGAGGTCACAAATATGGTTTTAACATGTCATTCTATATATATATATTCGATACTACATGCACATATTTCACATGTTGCATCACAATATGCTGCAATAGAATTTGCTTAAAATGATGCTTTTCTACGAATTCCAAGACATACAGTTTTGGCAAAATCAATACAACTTGACGGTTTGAATATGAATGTTTCAGAGACCTGCAACTATAGGATCAAGCGAGTTCGGAAAAACAAGACTGTGATGTGTGCACAATAGGCAAATTAAAAAGCGGCACCTGCAACCATAACGACTCAAACCATTGACAGCAGCAAAGGTGCGCTACTGCTGCAATCTTTGCTGTATGCTGCACGATCACACTCGCTCACACGCTTCTTCTTTTGCGCATAGTAACATGTCAAAACCGTCTACTTGATCCGCAAAGGCCACTGCTCGCGCAACACTCACACTGACCACGAACGAGATTGCAGCTAGAGAGCGACTCCGTCTTGCTGAAACCGAGTTAGATGAGCGACTGGAATCTACTGGCGCAGCCAACGTTGCACGCGCATTAGATATGAGAACCAGCACAGCGACAACGGCTGCGTTTGCGGCCTCGACCAGAACGCGCAAACTTACAGTAAAAGACGCATCGTACCTTGCTGCAATGATGAAAGAGTGGCGTGCGAAGGCGGCGGCGGCTGCAGCAGCCGCAACGTCAACGTCAGCCGTTCTACCACCGCCCAAAACGCCAGCAAACACTTCGGTGACGCCGGTTCGTGCTCGAAAGATCCCAGACAAAGCAAAGGCAACGCGCAAGAACACGAGCCGCGCAAAGAGGGACATTACTGCGACAGCTGCGGCGGCGACGTGAGCTGCAGCACACACTTCCCCAAACATCGCACAAAACCAAGTAAAAGCACATGGCCTTAGAGAGCGAGACGCCGCAATGCTATGCAGAGTCGACGAGCCGCGGCACGTTTGCGTGCTGAAGTCGAGGCTGCTGTAGACTCGGAATCTGCGCCACCCACTGCACCGCACGCACCACTCATCTAACCACCCACTGTACCATTCATTGCGACGTCGCCAACACTACCTCCTGCCGATCGAGTGCATCCAGTTGGGCGTGCTGTTGCGCCGGATGCCACGCAAGGCGATCCAGCGGACTCGGACAAGGAAGGAGAAGACAGCGAGCTGTGTATCACCGCGATCGTCGAGGACATATAGGACGAGGACGGTGATGACGACGAGGAGAACGCGGAAAATGCTCTTCCGCCGATCGCGTCCGGCATATCGTGGTTACCGCTCCCACACAGTCATCGCGCTGATATTGATGCGGATATTGGGCGTCGACGACTCATGCGCACCTATGTTTAAGTGCACGGTACGTACTAGTATTTGCGGAGAGGCGTCGCTGTTTCCACCTGACCAGATTTATCTTGTGTTGAGCGCCAGACCTCCTGGCTTGTCGCATGCAGGGTTGCAGTTGGTGGATTTACTTATTAATATATTTGTGTTTTTTGCCGCAGTCAATTTGGCGCCACATTGCACATGAGACGAGCCGCTACAAATCGCAGCTCGTCGCTGGTCGAGTGGACTCCATGTTTGCGAACGAGGGCGAGACGAACACTCGCGCGCGCGACGACATTTGGGCGCGTGAGTCGCGGGTTGCGGAGGTTCAGCCGCATGAGCTGCTCAAGTGCATTGGGCTTCCCATCACTCGGATGCTCGCACCTCGCACTTGGCGCTTTTCTGATCATTGAGCTAAAGGTCATTCAAGGCAGTCAACAAGAACCTGTCGGTGCTTTCGTTCGATGAAGTGGTGTTCTCGATTCGCATTCGCTTCAACGTCATGCGCCAGTATTAGAAGGACAAGCACCACTTGTAGAAACTAAGGTCTTCCTGACTTGCTGCGCGACGACTGCCTACTGCGCGAGGTGCGTTGCATGTTCTGCATTATGCATACCGCTCTGCCTTTGTATGCACATGTTCGTAAACCGCATTGATCTGCCACTTCGGCTGCAGCGCCTCATTTGTTTTGCTCTCAGTCAACATGTTGTAACTAACGACATGTGATACTTCGTTCTTGTGGTGTTTGTACATACGCATACTTGAAGTGTTTTGCAGCAAGGCGCAGCACGCTGCTGCGGTTCGAGCGACCCGCACACCGGGCCAGCAGCGATCATCCGCAATTTAAACACTGACTTGCCCGCGGCAGCGCTGGCCGTGCCGTGGAAAACCGATTTTTCAAGTCCGTGCAGCTGGCTTTGGACCCGCTAGCTCGGCGCATGTACCTGATCTGTACGATCTTGCCGCCGCTCATTGGCTGCACGACCGAGCGCAACCGACCTAGTCCGTCGACGATCATCCACGGTGTTACGCGCATGGCGGTACCCAGGATCTTCCTGTGGATGACGGAAATGGTGTGACGGAACAACCACCCAGTTCCGCTCCTGACCACGTTCCGTAGCCGGGAGATGTCGTCGTGTGACACCTGCGCGTTGCTTTTTTGCCTATGTCTTGCATGCATCGATTGCTATAATGTGAGATTATACTGATGTCATTTTTCTACAACATGCTACAGCGCGTCGTATTCCAGGCGGCACACAAGTCCCAGCGTCATGCCCTGCGGGCATGACATGCTACCAGCGGTGGATGGTAGGTGTGGACATGAACGACCAGCTTAGGCTGCAGTGCTACTTGTTGCAGCAGAGCATGGCCTTCGCAAGTACTACCGCGGCTTGTTTCTCGGTCTGGTGAGCATGGCGATTGTAAACGCTTACGTCGTCCACCGGGCCGTGAAACAACGCACTGGTGAACGTCCGCACGACCACGCTTGCTTCTTGAAGCAGCTTCACGTACAGCGGCTCGCGCGAACGCCGATGGACTATGTGACGCACACGCCTGCGACGCCCGACACACCGCTCAAGCGCACACCAGCGCAGAACCAGGACGACGACGAGGACGAAAACGAGGAAGTAGTGGAGGAAGAAGAGGTCGACGACGAGGACAGCGATGACGAGGGTGAGTTTTTTGTAGGTGCGCAAACGGCGCAAGTTAATAGTCAGTAGGACCGAGTAGGAGCAGATTAGGAGCGAAATCAATGAATAGATTTGCATTTCAGTCTTTCGTCTGCGATTGCTCAGTTTGCTCAATGTTGTATGCTAGTTTTAGATGTCTCTTTGTGAGTTTTGGTGTTGACACACGCATTTGAAGCGAACATCACTTTTGCCATGCAGGTTATTACTACAAGTAAGTATGGTATAACCAATGCTCACATACAACATGCGAGCTTGGGTGTGGAGACAGACCACGACTGTGAGATTGCACGATAGTATTCAGCTATCATTTTGCAAGCACAGGCATCAAACTTATTTCAGTACGTATACAAACGCATTGATAAACGATTTTTAGCGCATGCAGTAGCTAACTACATACTAACTTTTCAAATCCAGACATTGTTGAGATCGGGGAAACAAGGGTTAAACTGTGTGTTGTCTGTATTTGCTCCTGTGGTCTACTCAGGAAGCAAATTCCAACGCCATTATCAGAATGAATATGCGTTCATATCCACCACCCAACACACTAGCATGACGCATGCGGCTGCTTCGCTTCGGCTGCAAACGCAGGACGCTGGAAGACAGGAGCGACAACGTTTCGGAACGTCGACGCGAACGAGCACACTGCTGACGTTGCTGCTGGTGGCGCGACTGCACTGACCAGCGCACTGTCCTGAACCCAGCAATTGTGGCTGACGTCCTGCGCCGTGTGGAAGAACAGCCCGCCGCGCGTGTCGAGCGACTGGAGACCGTACGTATCGTCTCTGTACTCGCGCGTTTGCGTGGCGTCGAGCATTTTGAGGGACGCAAACGTGCTCGCGATTTCCTCCGAGCTCGCGACATCCGTGTACGCGCCAAGGTGCGACTGCTGCCACGGCGCAATGACTTCGTCTGCCGCGGACGCAAAGAAGTGCGCCTCCTGCACGCGCAAGAAGTTGCGGCGGCGTCGCTGTTTGTTTGCAACACACTGCACATCGCCTGCTGCACAGACGTTGACGTTGTTGAGGACTGGGAAGAACGGGTTCGTGCGGACCCACTCGTCAAAGTACGGCGACCGGCCGAGGTTGAACGCCGAGAATTGCGTTTGGAGCGCCGGCGTGTTGGCTGCCAGGTCTGAGAACGCGCGCTGGAGCTTGCCGCTGTAGTCGGCAGGCGAGAACGCTGAGAAGTTGAACACCGTCGCTGGCAAGAGGCGAGGGCCAAGCACGTTGACAAACACGCGCAGCGGCACGGCATCCGACGGCTGCGGACCGTTGAAGCCGCCGTTCACGGCACTCGCGAGGCTCACGAGCACTTTGACGTTGTGGTCGTCCATCTCTTCGACGATGCCGCGTGCGATGGCACCGCCTTGCGAGTGACCAATGAGCACGTACCCGTCGTCGTAGCGCGCATCATTGGCGGTGATGTTGCGGATCTGCGCAATCGCGAGCGGGATCTGCAGGTTCAGCGCCTGGACCGAGCAGAGGTCTTGGCAAAAGTCAAGCGACGTGAAGAGCTGCCCATTTGCTGCAAGGCTCGCTTGGAGGTTGCGACCCGCTTGAGCGTTTGCCGTGACGCCGTGAAGGAAGAGAATTGGCAACTTCACAGCCGTCTTGTCATTCTGTGCGTCAGCAGTCGAGGCGCTGAGTCCAAGTAGCGCTGTGGCCGCAACGAGCAGCAAGCTCTTGAGCAGCATGGTGCTGAGACTGATGCTAAACCTGCTTGCTAGCCGTGTGGTGGGATCGGAAGTGAGCTTCTCTCAGGTCGACGGACGATGCACGCGAAAAGCAAAGCCAACGTCGAGTAAGCAAATGCAGTTCAACGACGCCACTGAAATCTGCACAACAATGATGCTGTCCTTAGTCGGTAATCGAAGCTTGTCGACGGATCAATCGAGTTGACGCGCAACTGTTGCAAACGTTCGCTTACTACGTGACGCGGTGTGCTTGATGGCCGGCTTGTAGCAATCAACAAGCACAAACATGCTGTGTTGATTGGCTTGTGAAGTGTCAGGTCGAGTGTCAAGTGGATTCGTGTCTGCAGGTTATCAGGCACTAGAACAGGGCTCGAAACACAACGAACATGCTTGCAATTACGGAGTCAGTTCGACTGACGGCATCTGTTAGAGCATGTTGATGTTTTGAGTCAACGAGTGACTGGTGATTGCTGAAGCGCGATTGGTGAACACATCTGTAATATCGTGCTCAGACAATAAGAAGGCAGAAGTAAATATTATTGAATAAAATGACACTGGAATTGATACAGCATGAATTTCGACAATTGGCGGGTTATACGGTAAGCCAGCGTCAACACGTTTCGGCCACATGCAAGCAACCACCAGCAAACACACGCTATAGTACGCCACGTCACGCCCCGACGGACACACCTACCCAAAAAAACATCATGCACTCGTGCTCACATATCGGTCGTGATAGCATCGTCGTCAGCAACTGCAGCACACGCGTCCTGACATGTTATTGCGACTGTGGAAGCGCTGATACGCATCCACGCTCGCACACCCAAGCATCAAGGCTCTACACATTCACTAAGATGACGCCGCTGCCAGCATCCATAGTGCGGCCTGAGCAGGAGCAGGAGTAGGAGTAGGAGTTACAAGCGACATCACAGCGGCGACGAAGAAGACCAAGACGGCGTACATTTCCAAACAGTCGATGGCGCACGTGCGTTTGCGAGGCTCGTAAATACATGCTCGAGTGCATGCAAGCCGTGGTTTGTGTTGGATTCGCAAGTGGACAACGCATCACAACGCATTCCGCGCGACGCGATGGATATCTGCCCGTCATGAATCGCGACAAGTGTCGCGCGATGCACACAGACTATCAACAGTAGCGCATGTGCTGGCCCATTGAACGTTCCAAACTGTGGTCACATGTTCATGTACATGTCCTAAAAAGATGTGCTACAAACGCGCCTCCGATTCGGCTTTCGCGTGCGCTCAAACCTCGTGTCCATTTTTGCAATAAGTATACATACGATCGTGTTAAGCACGGTCTTTTGCCTCACCCACGCTATCAAACTTGCGCATTGTGTTGATGTTCAAACTGCAAGATGAGCCAAAACACAACTTGCGCCAAGCTGCAGCGAGATTTGGGATCGACGGCTCGCTCTCAATTACCAGATACGCTACGCGCGTAGTGGCAAGCACGATTTCCCGCTACTGTAAGCTTTACGATCGATGCGTGCTTTCACGGCATGTGATGTCGTCCTAGACACTTGGTTTTGGAGCACTAACTCGCCATGTGTCGACGCGATTGCTGTGTAAACGACGTTACAATACTTGTAAACGCGAGCGCTGTGTCGACGCTACACAGGGATTTGATAAACACGACGCTGCTCAGTTCGACGAGATCGACTGAGCGAGTGTCGTCGTCGACAATTTTTCGCTGCAAGCATTCAGGACAGAGGCACAAGCAGCAAAGCGTGGGCAATCGCAGCCCAACTGCGATCGTTTGTGCGCCGGCTTCGGTCGTGGAAGATGTCATCGAAAGCAACACAACAAAGAGAGCTGAGGAGACGAAGGTGTCAATTTCGATGCGACGATCTTGATCGTGCGTAGCCTGGACAGCAACTTGCTGCATGTTCGGACGCTGCACGCATTCAGCATTCAGCAGATTCGGTCGTGCGAGTCGACTTGGACCCTCAACGCCAAGCACAGCACGCGCTGAAAGTGAAGACAGGTTTCATCCACTCACTCCACCCAAATGGCCCAAATGGCAATGTCTGTACAAACACGTGCTTGCTTGCAAGCAGATCATCGTAGATCATTCGCCCACTTTCACTTCTTTCGTCGTCGTCGCGATTGTTGAGACCACGCACTGTGCTGAACACTTGCAACCGCGATCAAGTCAGAACGTGTCAATATTTACCGGTATCTACATTGTTGGCGTGATTGAATCTGCACAAATGCAACAAAAGTGTGTGTACGGCGATTGCACACGAATTGCACACGTCCATAGCGCGAACAGACCAGCCAAAAACTTGCCAATCAACCAACCAGTCAGTCAGAATGGCTCCCCCCAGCTGTTGAATGCAAAAAAGGAGCCAGCGCGTGTCCGATTTGCATCACATCACATCAGCGCACTGCAGCGGCGAGTCGCCACTTGCAAATCCGCTCCGATCTACTAACGTCGACGCCACCACCACCAGGAGGCTCGTTCGTTTGTACCAAGCACGCACACAAGCATGAAGAGCGTCACGGTGCTGCTCGCAATCGCAGCGCTCGCAGCTGCGAGCGTCGTGGACGCCGATAGCCCCAAGTGCGTGCCGGCAGTCACGTCGCCGATCTACAAGATCTCGCCAGACCGCACGGCATGTACGACCGAGTCGGGTTTCTATTTCGTGCCACCGGCGCGACCGACCGACAAGGACGTCGCGAAGATCTGTGCGAGCGAAGCGTGTAAGCGCGTGTTCACGGCTGCACTCGCAGTGAACCCGACCGAGTGCACGGTAGACCTCAACAGTGCGACGACGATCCAGTACCGCGCCGACTTGCTCGACCGCGTCAACGATGTCTGCAAGTTCGTCGT
This sequence comes from Globisporangium camurandrum, assembly GCA_023337595.1. NCBI lineage: Eukaryota > Oomycota > Peronosporomycetes > Pythiales > Pythiaceae > Globisporangium > Globisporangium camurandrum. The sequence continues at coordinate 310 of JAADXH010001553.1, read as the reverse complement.
TGCACCGACTTCGGCTCCAACACCAGCGCCGACGCCAGCCCCAGTGACGCCGGAGCCAACGCCGGAGCCAACGCCAACGCCGACGTCGACCCCTACATCGGAGCCGACACCGACGCCAGCACCAACGCCAACTGGACCAGTGCCGACGTGCGACGCGACTGCAGTCACGAAGCTCGTGCTGACGAACCCTGCGTTCATCGCGTGCGCGGCGTCGACCGGGTACGGCTTCATTGCTCCCGCCGCGGAGCCGTCGATCGCGCAGATGACCAAGATGTGCGCCGACGCCGGCTGCACGAAGGCGTTCGCCGAC